>JAUEJL010066845.1:0-29182 GCA_032274825.1 Drosophyllum lusitanicum | reverse complement strand
AATCAATAAGAATTATATAAAAGTATATCAGTGTGTCTTTAATTTTTAAAAGCTAAAGTTTGTATTCAACCCCCCCTTTCTACAAACATTTGTTGTTGCGTACTCAATCTGGGACTAACAATGGTTTTATTATTTGTCTAATTATATGGGAAAATATAGGGATTTATTGCATCAATTATTTATTTACAAATGTTCAAAGGTGAAATTTTACTACGTTTCATATAATTTGGTGGTGAGACAGGTTAATGGAGGCCTGCAAAATGTGACTTAGCTTTTTCGTAAATTTCACATAATTAAACCAAGAAGAGAGCGTAGTAAGCCACACATATTCCACACTTTTTAACTAGTATAATACCCGTGCGGTGCTCGGGTATTTCAGAAAAAACTTTTATATTTAACTTTTTCTTACATAGTGTTTTTGAAAAGTAAACATGTTTTGAAAGTTGATGTTACAATACATAGCTATAAATAAAAAGAGATCAACATAAAAATAGATAGAAGCTATTCATCATAAAATCTAGTCTACATGTTACAAATACATCTAATGAAGGCATTCAATTTGACAATGAGTTGCATTTTCTATAGCGTTTATACTTGGATCATAATTTTCACGGGATTGAAGTGCCATATCTATCAACTATAATAGTAAATACCAAGTTACAATTAATATCACATTTAAAAATGTGTTTAAAATATGATAAAGACATAAAGTAAACCAATTTTTCATCTAGAGGGGTTCTATATCCCCCTACAAAATCTTCTTACTTATCATACAACTCATTAAATCAAGACAAGCGTCGATCAATGAAAGATGTGAGAAAAAGAATTAGTGAATTACACATGTCAATCTTTTAATGAGTAAATGTATGAAAGTATAAATGAATAGAATTTTTTTTATTATCTATGCATTAATCTTAAGTAACATAAATGAGTGTAATCTAGTAAATATAAATTTGTGCATATCTAGAAACAGTTACATGCATTTCAAAGATACGTACACTATTACAATTACGTTTATGGAGATGCACAGATTATTGTGGTTTAAAATCTATAATATTCTTTTATATCATCAATTGTATAATAAAGTATTTTTTTAATCATGAAATAGAATGTGTTAAAATAAAATTATATTGTTGCAAGTCTTCTTATAAAAAGACACATAAACTTTTTATTTACACTTTGCCGGTTTGACCCATAGTTTTATCTACACATTCAATGGTTTTTAATTTATTGGTTTTCTAATTTTGAAAACATCTTTTTTTCACGATTCACACACGTAAGTTTTGCTTTTAGACAAACCCTAATCTTATAACCTTCCTCTCCACACCCTCTGTTCCCCTCATTGTACCACCACCACCACCGTACAACCACCACCATACCCGATTACCCGACCAACAGCCACCACCACCTTCTCCCGATTGAATTGCATACAACCTTTCTTCTTCGAAATACCTGTACGTTCAACTCAACAAACCACCATCATCTCCGCCGCCATACCAATCACAACCCCCCATTCAACCACCACTGTTTTCTGTTTTGCTTACATAGATGCGGTGTCAATTACATAATCAAAAACCATAGCCATAAAACTTTCCCCTTTCGTCTATGTCACTCCGTTTCTCACTCTCCGTATCCTCCACCACCTAGATGTGCAAATTTTGGCATATCCTTCTCCATCATTCTTCTTGTTTTCTACGGAGATGTAACCGTAAGAATCCTTAACCCTTATTCCATTTATACTATTCAATACATGCTATTTCATCATCAATATGAATGGGAAGTATGTGTAAACATGATGATTTTTCGTGCAACACGTTAACGTTTTCATAATGATGTATTTCAAATATAGGATTTAAAATATAATGATTAACACCTTTTGTTTGTTACCAATAGGTAAATCCACGTCCTTCTTGAAATATTATTATTTCATAAAAATCACTAATTTTTTTAGCAGTTGCCTCTTTGGTAATTTTCAAGGATAAAGAGGAGCCATAATCTACTTCCTACAACATCTTAAAGTTTTCATAAACATTATGAATTTCAAATCATAGGTTTTTAAAATATAATATGACTAAATACCTTTTGTTTGTCACCAATGGGTAAATCTTCCACAACCTTCTTGCTTTCCGTGTAAGTAGAATAATAAAAATTATATGTAATACTTATGTTTATTTATATTCGTAAAAACAGAAATATTTATTTTGATGAAATGAGAATTATAGGGGAATGCAGTCATGTATGTACTCGTTTGAGAATTAGAGAACATGAATAGGTGATTGGAAAAACATTTAGTATACAATTTAGGAAAACACCTAACAAATTTCAATACAAATGAAGAAGAAATAAAGACCTAAATGTGTTTTATAAAGTATTGATTTGGAATTTTAGAATTTTGTTTACCGAAAGAGAGATACTAACTTTCATTTTTTTCTTCTCTACTTTAAAAAAATTGGGAATATGGTGGAATATGTAGAATTTAAAATTTGAACGATTGGAGTTTTAAATGATGGCAAAAAACGTAGAGATATAAGTTTAGATGACAAATTTTAAAATTTTACCAGAAAGGATAATGTATAGCATCTTTAAATTATGGCAGCAACGTAAAGAAAGGCTGAAGTTAAGTGTTAATTCTTGACATTTTTTAGATAAGTAAATTCAAAAATGATTTCTCTACTTATGTTTCAAAAGGATTTAACCCCTTTTTTGGAATTTCTCTAGTTTTGTAAATGATTATTTAAAAAGAAAAAATAAAATCATATCAAGATCCATATAAGGTTATTTTAATTATAATTTGTAATAGCACCACTACAATCTTGGCGGAATAATAGCCGATTACGTTGAAAACCAATTTGACTTCCATTTAAACTTGCAAATTGGAAGCAACATTCGGTTTTGACCGATTCATCTTGTATTTAATTTGGCATTAAAACATGAGAATTCCTTTGCAACGTGGGAATATCCTAAGTGTGATAAGTTGACTAATTCAACTTTTATTTAACACGGCTGGGATTTATTCGGAATCTGATCCAAGGGTTATAAATATAAGTTGAGTTTCTCTCTCATGACTCACCGTCGGCAATAGATATATATAATTGGAAGAGTAAATTACACCAATCGTCCATGTATTATGTCACTTTTTACACCAATAGTCTCTAAACTCCATTAATTACACCAACGGTCCCTACTATTTGGATTTTGTTACACTAATAGTCCCTTATCACCTAAAAAGACCATAATACTCTTTTTGATTAATTTACATTTTTTTTACATTTTTATTCCTTATTCATTAGTTAGATATTATTAAAAATAAAAAAAATAAAACAATACCCAGTCCCCCTCCCGGCCTCCCCGTCGATCCCTCAAAGGTATCTTCACAATGCTCTCCCTTGTAAGCTTAATCTTCTTGACAGAGGCAATCCTACGCCTGATACAAGTTGCCTCCGTTGTTCTCAATCGCCAGAATCGTTGCGTCATCTGTTTTTGAATACTCGCAATCGCAGCAGTTTGAAAGAGATTATTTGGTTGGATTAATCTACTGTTTGCTTCTATCGCTGAGTTCTTGGATCTTTCTAAATCTTGAAAAAGATTAACTATAACAGAATACATAACTAACTAGTTAATTAGCTACAGTTGGTTACAATAGTTCAAGCTCTTGCTGTGTAATACTCTCAAGTCTCAAGTGATGAAGTCCACTCCGGTTCACACAGTTGACTATGTGATCTGTTGAGTTGACTTTGTGTGTCTCATTAACAATTCATTCTATCACTACGAAGGCTCTAAAAGGTCTTGGGTTAGTACTTATTTGGAACGTTTGGAAGTGGAGAAACAGATTGCACCAAGCAAAGGACCCAGTGAAAAAACAATGATGCCTAAACATCTCTTCACAGAGATCCAACATGTCTTTATATTAGTTTAAAAAACATTGCAGGGAACAGAGTCTAAATGGGAACTATTCTATGATGGAACAATTTTTTTAAACATGGTTACTATTCTATGATATTTTCCCCTTGTGGATCTAAAAAGTTAAAATAAATTGATTGTTTGAATTCGAGTCCACGAGAGTCGTCGATATGGTCTTTAACTTGAAAGAGTCATAAAACACCATATGAGTGTTTGAAGCGTGGCAGAAAATTTTGTGCATGTGATGAAATTACAAACCAGACAAGGCAACTAAAAGAGGAACTAGCATTTTGCAACGAAACAGAAATATATATTTATATATAGAAATATATATAGTTCGATATTCCCATTTGTTCCCATTATAGTTCATGATGTACATTACGAACTACTTATGCGTAAATCCTCGGGTTGTGAACTTGTATGTTCAATGGGCCGTCTGTTTGAACACAGTTTTCCTACAAATGCAACATAAAAAAACTGTATCAAATCATTACAACCATCGGTTTAGATGATTTGATATGTTTCTAGAGTGAAAGAAAGACGTGATTTTCTTTATGCAGAAAGACTGAGATACACAGGAAATGAAGGTGCCTCAACGTGGTAATTTTTCCCATTACTTACGATTAATGAATGAGTCATTAATGTTAGGTTTTATCTTTAATGAGTCATATGGGTAAGTTTCAATAAATTTTCTTAGAAGGAAACAAGTTGGACGCCAACCAAATTGTACCGTTATTATTCAAATACTAGAATGGCAGATCGATCTTGCGGAACTCGATAATTTTACTAAGCAATTGATGATGGAAGCTTTACCTTTAAAAAGAGACGGCATTCTCTATGCAAGGACGTTTAAATATTAGATAGCTGACAGAACCTCTAAACACAAAAATGATCGATCATATGTTGAATAACATCTGCACCATCTGTATGCAGGTTGTGATCTTTCACCTGCATCACAGAAGTACACGATCATCTTTTTGCTTATAATTTTAATCATTTTTAGTGCTTAGAAACATTCCTTATCTGTACCAAGAAAATCCAGGCAAAATACGGTTTTCAACTTGCATAATGAGCAAAATAGATGACATCATTGAAACACATATTATATTGGTCGGGAAAGGGGTCACTCCTTGACATCAGTTTACCAGGGTAATTCAGTCAAACCACTTTCACTTTTTGAGAGAAAGTAGGGCAATTGACAACTATTAACGCTCTACTACTTAATCTTTAAGAAGCGGAAGAAGTTATATTTTCCACACGCAACAAATCCACTATTTGTGCAAAAATAAAAAGCAGACCAGCCAATCTGCACATGAAGTGTTAGTGCTATTAAGTGAAAATATTCCTAAAGGAGTCAACTTCTGACCAGGACACAAGATCAAACAATTATTTTACCTGAACCAGACCAAAGTTTTAGCAAGCATCCATGTTTATATCTGTGCGCGTGTAGAATTACACAAATAAATAAGAAAAAAAGTACCTGAATAACACTATGAGCAGCAAACCTCGATCTACTATTGTGAAAGCTAACATCTACTTTTTCCCACGACACACGAGAAAGACCAGTCACCAGTTCCTCTGCAAACACAAAATACAATAAATAACCATACGAGGGCATGAACAACTATTTACCCCTTCAGTCCAAATAGAGGTGAATTGTGAAGTTTGATGACTAATTTCAAGTTTACAGTTGTCGAGTACATTTAATCTTTTGGAAGAAGTTTAGAGGATACACTACTACCAAAAGTGAAAGAAATTTATATTGAAATGCTAAGAAATTCAATACAAAATATATGCTATTCGGGGCAAAAATGAGTGAAGATGAAAAGGAGGATTAATAAGTAAAACATCATAAAATCGTCTATTCAACTAATGTTCAAAACAAACCTCAATTTAATACAATTGATAATCTTTTGGGCATCAGTGATTGAGTAACAAACCTTCCACGTCATCTGTAATATCACCATTTGTCGAATCCTGCTCAACATCACATGCCTTGCAGCGTTCTTCATACACGATATGAGGATACTTCTCATTTACCGAGTCCTCCCACTGAAACCGCAAATTTGTCAGAAATACGGACTGACAGAAAAGATAATAGCACTATCTAAGCTTAAGACGTACCTTTGGCAGTTCTATGTTACGCCTAATTGATGAAGTTCTCCAGCCAACGATATCTAATTATGTTGGTGAGGGAAAACCAAGGAAACTGGATATCGTTACTAAGAGCATAAGATATTTCTGATAGAAGTGACAATGCCGGCCCATTTACTTATTATATAAATCGATCAATTTGGGTTGCGTTTTATCTCAAAAGAATCAAATGTGCCAAAACTAAAAATTACACTACTCCTAAAGCACATTGTTCAAAGATATAGATGATCATTGTGTAAACACTGTTTTTGTAATCATAACTAACACATTAAATATAGTTGCAAAAAGATTTGATAAGGGACAAATGTCTTGTGGGTCAAACCCTCCAATCACCCCTTACTGATAAATGACCCATTTTGATAAGTACCAGACCGCCCGTCTTGCCACCTCTAAGTTTTAGCAACACCAATAGGATGCAAAGGATACGGTCATAGCCAACATTTGCGTATGTCACCCGGCGATGGAATGAGCGCAATGCTGACCTGTGGTTTGAAAATGCCAATAACACATGTAGCAGATACCAAGAACCAGAAATGTAAAAAAAATCTAGGGATGTAATTCAAATGGAAAATGGCTATGGCAGCCAACCATACATGAAATAACAATCACCGTAATCTTGCAACATGCGTTTAAGTAGTGGAGGTTTCCCTTCGTCATTATCTGTAAGAAAAAGGTGCCGGCCTGTTCTTCTAAATATCCAATGTATGACAAGAACAGCAGCTTTTTCTAAGGCAGATAAGCCGAACAGAAAAGGCACCTTACAAATCATAGAAGAAACATGAAGTTGATGTAAACCAAGAACAAGGCAAGGGATTAGATACATGCTAGAACATGAAGGTATTCCAATGAACAGCAAGAGCTCATAGAAGAATTAGGGTAGCAATATATGTGAAAAAAAATTGAGCCTATAAACTTATAAAAGCAAAACAAAAATCAAATATTCCCAATTCTTGCTTAGAGCATTCCGTATGAGAAAAGTATGATGCTAAGGGTTAGGATATTATTCTAGAACAACAACCATTACACACATATAACTCGTACAACTGAAGGCTTGTAAACTAAAGATACCGAAGTGGATGGTTGACTATTTTCATACTAGAATAGGGCAAAAAGTCTTTGATAATAGCATTAAAGAACTAAGAATAGGAAAGATAAGAGAAGAATATGGTGTCTGCCAGCCCAGAAGCAAGGAAATTATCTCTGCCTTAGAACTGCTTATTGTTTATAAAAGTAGGCATTAGAGGCAGCCATTTCCAACCCATTTATGGTAAAATAGCTAAATAGGAAAGGGGTTGGATGAGTCAAATACATCAAAAGTAACCCAAATGGCAATTTAAATGCATAAAACCACCTAAATCACTTTATTCAAAATCTTGGGTCATTTTGAAATGATATAATTTTGTTATCATATCTGCTACGCTAATTGTTTGAAGAACATTTATATGTTTTGAGGAAAAGTACTTTAGATCAACCTGACACGGCCCATTTTCCACCCTTGTCAAAAAGTTACCCGCTTTGACTTAAGACCCAACTGGCCCATTTTGTCACCTTTGGTAAACATGAACAAGAATTCTATCTCTACTACTTCATTCAAGATCACATCCTAAAAAGATGGAAGAAGGAGAACCTAGATACCTGTTTATTGCCCCTGGAACCAAGATGAGGTGTTGCAACAGTAATAAAGTTCACCGGAACCAAACCACCAATTGTGGCCTTTGCTTCCTCATGGCTTTCAACTGACACACCATCCACATTTTCTCTTGGAGGCCTATACAATCTCCCAATAGCATATCTTGCCACTAAACCTCCCACGGAATGTGAAACAAAGGATATCTTATGAAGATTTGGCTTTTGCTTAATCACTTCAAGGACCTGAAATCAGCATAAAGACGTAAAGTCGAGTTAAAGTGTATGATTTATGGATAATTGGATATTACATGCAAGGTCATAATATTCACCCCACAATGAAATAAAGCATTAATATATAAAAAACGAAAAACTAACCTCCTGAGATAATCGCTCACCCATTACGTCTACACCATCCAATGTCTGAGAGGCTGCATTCTTTTCGCTGCCTATATTAAACAAGCAACATACAGAACAAGTGGGGTTGATAATCCATCTTAACTACAACTTAATCAAATATAAACCTAAACTATACCCTATAATCATGCACACAAGATCAATAAAAGAATGATAAACACCAGCATTAAACCAAAGACCATACAGGGCATAATAATATATAAAAGTGCTTAAACTTCACTAGAAACATATGGCATTATGGCTATGTCAGCGACTAAAGCACAAACTAATAGAAGTTTAAGTTAAACTAGAACTCCTTCCAAGTTCCGATGGTAAAATCTCTACACCGCGTGTGCTGATAGCAGCAGTGAAGTGTAATTTAATACAAGTTCCAAATTTAAAAACATACAGGTCATCAAACAGTTTATACAGCTGGTGATATGAAAATAATATGGCAAAACAGATCCTTACGATGAACAAAGATTCTGTCTGGTAGTGACTTTACAAACTGCTCTGCAGCAAATTTCCAATCTGCAGAACTGTAAGAAAATAAAACATTTCACTTTAGAAAATAAAAATTATTGTATTAAAGTAGTACTGGGAAGTACAAAATTCTCCAAAACAGTCACCATGACGATATCAAATTATCAGGAGCGTAAACCTCAACATAATGGTGAAAAGGAAAATATAGGAACATATACTACAGCCAGTCTTTAACAAAAAATAAGGTGGTTGGAACAGTTTTCATTCCCTAAAGACAACATTTTGAAGCAATCGATAATCATAGACACTAAGATTTGCAATGGAGTTATACGGGGATCATTATGATTGAGACGAAGATACTATAAGCTATTCTTGAATGAATCTTCATCTTTTTAAACATCCACTGGCATGAATTCTAAAAGAATGTCCACTTACCCCTGAAGGGTTGTGGCACTATGCACGTTTCATCAATTGTACTCGTCTCTACTAGGACATGGTCAAAAAAACATATGCTTTCCCCTTAAGGGTTGTGGCACTATGCATTTTTCCAATTAAATCAAGAGGCCTTCCCAAAATAGTCTTAAAAGAAGGGTGAAAATTATAATCTGCAACTTATCTAACATGACTTGATTCTAGCCTATGTTAGATTTTGTGCAATTCAAGCCGCACTTCACTAGATAACGAAATCTTCACGGAGGTGGAAATTTGATAAAACACTGTCATGTAAAATCTACATATTAGTGCAAATAACAAGCCATATAAGTAAGTGAGTAATAACAACTACTTTTTCACTACATAACTAAGATCTGCACCAGCTTATATGACACATCATTGGTCAATGCCATCTCTAAACAGCTGTATCCCTTGGTTTTGTTTCCGTTTTGCAAGAAACAGAAAACAAAAAACTAATTTCTTTTCTTCCCTCCTTAAGAAAGTACTATGGCTTAGTCATTGCTATTACCACATACTAATATATGGCATAAATGAAAAATTCTAGAGTCATAACTTACAAAAACTAAGGCCCTTCTCATTCGAATTATGCAATATGGAAAACAAATAATGCACTCATAAAACATTCACTAACGCAATCTGTATTAGGAAACGAAAAGATTTTTCATCATGATGCATAGGAAAATATATCATCACATCACTTAGCATGTGATTTAACATAATGTATCATGAGTTGGGAAAAAATGAAATTTGTCTTCTTCTTTTATCTGAACTTTCTAGCATGTGATTGTTTGAATTAGTTTTGGCACCCTTCCCCTGAAACCGCTTGCAGAGAAAATAAATTTAATTGTAAATATAAAAATTACCATCTTATCAATCCTTTTATCCAGTGTATTTTCATAAAAACTACATTATACTACAAATACTAGTATACATTTACAAGAAATCAACTAAATATTCAACAGGTGTTTTCAATGTACTTTTAACAGCTTACCTTCCATTTATAATATATATAAGACAAACAAACACATCATAACATTACACATCTAGAAATTCCAGAAGTATATAGGCCCATTTTTCATGTAGTAACATCATATGGAATAAAGTTTGTAATTTATGAATGTTGCAATGATATGACTCTAAAAAATTCTACACTTACTCCGGTATATTTTAAAAACATTACATAGAAATCATTTTTTTTTTTTTTGCAAATGGACAGTATCTATGAAGTTTGCTCCAAACATTTTATATGATCATATTAAGTTGTTACGGTTACACATATCTGCATATGGGCATAGTTTGGTACTTAGGATGCTGTCAACGAATATTACAACTAAACATGTTAAAATATTATTTCATGAAAGCGGATTAACAGGTAAACAACTTTTTCAACTGACCATTAACCGAAGAATTAAGAAACACGCACTTGTCAAGCCACATGAAACAAGGCTAATCTTAGCATTCTCCAAGTATACAGTAAAAACAGCAGTTTCAACGATCTAAGAAAACATCGACTGATAACAACATAAACAACATCGGATATTAATTGAAGCACGTCGTAAGATAAAAAATTGCGGTGTCTAACCTTCCAAGGATTCCATTGACCATGACAACGAGATGATCTGCAGAAGAAACATCGGAAGCATCACAACTGAATACATTTTCGCCGCCGGCCGCCGCCTCTGATGAGCAAATATCGGCGTTTTTCATCTTCTACACATGAGATATCGACTATGACAAAATGCTAGACAGTTAAACCGTGAAATTCGGAAACCGATGATACGATGTTTGCAAATAAACAACGATCAAATATAATAATCCAGAGATAAGGATGTAATCATGTGATATTGTTGAGGGTTTAGAGGAACAAAAAGGAAAGCCTAGGAGTGAAAGGAAGAAGAAGAAGACGTAACTGTGACGGAATGATTTGACGGGGGCGGTTGTATTTTAATACTTTATTTTCTATTTTTCTGTCCTGTCGACATAAATGCTCCTTCTGCCTTTCTATTTTGACAAAGGAAAATAATAAATATAAATAAAAATTATTATAAGAAATGGAACCTTTATCCCAAATAAGAAACTATAGATATACGTCTATTGTAGGGGTGATCATGGTTCGGTTTTGATATAAAACCGAAATCAAACTGAAAATTTCGGTTTTTGAAAAATCAAAACCAAAATCGTTCGGTTTTGGAGTGGTTCGGTTTTAGGTTTTGAAGTCGGTTTTTATTCGGTTTTGGCATAAAACCGAAAGCAAACTGCAATTTCGGTTTTGAAAAACCAAAACCAAAACCGTTCGGTTTTGGAGTGGTTAGATTTTCGATTTTGAAGTCGGTTTTCGGTTTTACAGCTTTTCCTTTTTAACCATCAAAATTTGAAGACATGCAACCATCATTGTGAAACTATGAAATTAAACAAGATTGAAACTACATTAAAAACATCAAGATGTGTGCCACCTCATTCAAACTATATACATTGGAATTGATACAAGCAAAATGTTTGTCAAAAGTTTAAACATTAAAGCCAAAATTGAAACAAATCAAAACTCAAAGCAAATCGATAAATAACAGATTACCAAAACTGAAAATCAAGATGAACAATCAACTCTAGATAAACTGCATACAACTCAAAAAACTAGAACCTGAAAATTGAGATAAACAACTAGAAATGGATTTCTATATTAAGTTGGAAATAGATAAAATCGAGAAGAAGTGAAATCGTCGACTTAAAATGAAGTGATGTAGGTAAACTCAATCGAGTAGTCCTATGACCTAACGAAGCTGCAATTGTGAAGGAGATTTGAAACGTTGAAAATTAAAACCGTCAGTTGCTATATTGGTTCGGTGTTTTCAGTTTGGTTTTTTCAGTTTTTTCTGTTTCAGTTTTTTCTGCTCACCCCTAGTCTATCCTTCAGGTTAGTTTTTCTAATATGTATATGTGTGTATACGTTTGTTATTATCGATGATCAACGTTGTTAATAAATTTAAGGTATTTAATGCATGTTTTATTATATATATACTACTATAAAAATCATTTAACATTCTCTCTCCTACTTGATTTTAAGAGCTCTTAAAATTCAATCAACACTAAAGTTTGACCTTTCATTATATCTAAATTAATCTCATTCATTCCTTTTTTAACCATTTTACTCTCTTTCATAATTTACTTTAACTTTTTATTCATTTAAAATATACTCTTTCACTAACACACTGTCTCACACAAACACAATTATCTACCCACATCAACATAGTTTTCAAAATCTTATTAAATTCGATATCTTTATTCATAAATATAAATCTTTTTTCTTATTTTAATATTTTTTAGAATTAATAAAATAGTTGATGAAAATAAAAGAAAATTTGAAAAAAACGGATATGTTGCTGTAGAAAACTTTTTCATGACATTGAATCCCGTGAATAATATATCATTACATTATTAAAAGCGACATGTTGTAAAATATAAACTATTTGTCGCCGCAGCATTACGCGGATATGATGCTAGCCTATGCTCATTTGATCACATTGGGAACCAAGTCCACTTATGCATCCTCGTATCCAAAGTATTGAGTTGTTGAATGAATATTTTGAGATTTATATTAAACAAACTTAAGTTTTTGTATAACGTGTTATTAAAACTATTTATTAATCATAAGTACTTTATGTATGCTATTTATAAATACTTCACGTATAACTTATTTAATAAAAATAAATTTTTAACTTGCATGTTTAACTTAAAAGTGTATATAGTTAAGATTTTAACTTATATTCGTACATATCTTTGATTTGTTAGTTTTTAAAATGAAGAGATGATTACTCAACCTTTGATAGGGTTGTTTACCCTAACAAATCTAAGCATTGTGTTAACACAGTCTTGTTATTTAAGTACTTAGATTTTTTTATAATGTTTTTGTGTTTTCATATTTTGAGTTGATTTATTTGAGTATTTCTTACTCACATAGTATTTAGAACTTAAGACTCTATGGTCTAAAATTGATTAAAGGATCAATTAGTTAAGAAACGTAAAATAACAAAAAATATATTAAAAAAAAACTTTTTAATCCGTTAAAAGAGGTTTATACATACATTTGTTAGTTTAACACTAACATTTTTATAAGAAGTTATAAAAACACATAATTCTCAATAAAAAACTTACATGTGTCTTCTCTTTCACTTTGTACTCTGTATTATATCATCTTATTGCAAATATCCATGTAATGATATGGAAATCATGATTCTAAACCATCGAATCCCATTACATATTTGATACAAACTTTATGACAACTGATATAGTAGTAAACAACTCATATCTAAAACAATCTAAACTCTCCATGATTCTATATTTTTATCTTGTTGGATTAGTATACCACCAAGTGCACACATAAACTACATTTTTAGTCAGTGTCATTTATGCCTTTAAAAGACCATATTAAATTTGTTGCATCACTGTGCATCAATAAACAATTGTATCTACCATTTTCTCCTCATATCTTTTTTGTTCAAACACATTGCTTTTGCTGTATTTTGTTGTCATTGTAACCATTAAAACACATTTAAAATTCACTGCTTTTGTAGCTATTACAACACTCCTGATAGTCTATGCTATATGCAGATATTGTGAACCTCTGTATAGTGGTGTGGAAATTACTGAAATATTTAAGAATTAGGAACCATTGATAATAGAAACGAATGATTTTAATTTTGTACGAAAACTTACCTTGTTGTTGGGAAATCATTGCTATGTGAGTTTGTATTCGTTAAATACTCTTCTTTGATCATATACATGCCTAATTATACGTGTATCTGTTGTAGATAAACTCCCATTTAAATGACATTGATGTATTTATACAGTAATCACGAGCAAAGAAGAGGAGAAAGGTGTCCACCGATCAAAATCAAAGGTCTGGAAATAATGTTTCAAGTTCGACCAGCTTTTAGGACACAAAAGGAGGTTTTCAAAGCAGTTCATATGCAGTTGATGGAACATGGTCATACTCATTGTGTACAATTTTTTTATTACTATGGCAGTTTATAGATTCTTCTTTTTATGCGGACACACTACAGAATTTTCTAAACACCGTTTTTGTATACAGTTCCTCTTAGTTTTAGTAGTTTTTTAAGTGTTTAGATTTATAGTTTTAGCTTGTTCACTAAAAGCAGTTTTAGACCACTAAGAAGTTTGTACAACAATTTTTGGAGTTGGAAACTAAATAGCAATTTAAGGTTAGGCAGTTCTATCATACTAAAAGCAGTTTTTCTATAATTGTCATGTTACATTTAGAATGGGATTCATAACACTTAAATACAAGGATTTACATCAGTTTCTTAAGCAAGTTATTATAGGCAGTTTCACAGTAGTTTTAATGTGCCATGTCACAATTATAAATCAACAATAGCCAGACATTTATTGCTTATATAGCAGAATTTCTCTTTGCTCTATCAACAATATATATTAAATTTCTTCCCAATGGATATTCACCTACACAACAATATCGTATTTGTTAGTCCTCTTTCTGCAATTTTCAAAATTTGAACTTTAAGGATTAACATTTATCCCTTATTTTGTTAAATATAAAAATCTTCAAGCATCTAGAAGATTGTATGGATCGGTTTGAGTCGGTCAAGGCTCAAAACTGAATTATAATTGAACCATTTGGTTAATACAAACCGATATTATAGGTTAACCATAATTCAAAAACCAAACCATCAGTTTACTAAATTTCAGTAAAACGATTATGTTTTTGTCAATTAATTTGGTTATGGTCGATTAACACACTAGCCCATACAACCATCAATCTTGTCAATTCTCTCAAAAGAAAATCAATGTCTTATTAAGTTGATCTTTCTTAAAATATAAAATGTAAAAAAATTCATTAGATATGAATGTATGTGCAAGGATATGATTCATTTGCCTCAACTATAGATTTTATGTTTATATTCATAAAACTACAGTCATAGGAACTTGATAAAAAAAGACTTGGTTACAAAGCAAAAGGTTAAAAGGAATAAGAATATATTTAATATCTTAAATTGTTTTAATTTAAAAGCTACATGCGTACGTTAGCTATTTTCATGATTAACACGCAAATTATTTGTAAAATTATCAAAATAATTTTTAAAAAAAAAGAAATTTTAGTTTAAAGATCTAGAAAGATTTTTTATTCGACCATTAATAAAAGATTGAAATTAAAACGTGCTTCTGGATACTGCTCCAAACAATCAAAACCGTGAACACGTTTCCGTAATTTGACGAACGATCAATCGAGCGTATTGTCGTCGACATGTGAATGTCAGCAAATTAAACAAATGCTCCCTGCAATTAGTAAAACTTTCACTTTTGGTCTTACAATTTAGTTTTGTCCAACTTTGTCCCTAATTGAACTACTTTATACCTATTTGGTCATGCATGCCATTAGAACTTTAAAAGAGAATATTGTGTACCATTACCTTATTTACTTGCAGAGTTGTAAGTGATCATTTAATTATGGATAAAAAGGTCTTCACAGTGTTATTAGTTAGGATGAAATGCCTGTTATATATCTTAGTAACTCAAAATGTTTATAGCCTAGTGTCATTCATTTTTCTATCATTTCTATGATGTCTGATTGTTCCTTATATTCATGTAACTTTCAACTTCAACTATGTTATTGTTTTGTTTGTCGCTTTACATGAAAGTTAATTCTCGTCTTCTCTAACCATTACCTGGCACTACTTGAGGAGCTGATTTCTCCTTTGGCTACCCAATTCCAATTGAAAAACCACAAGCAGACTAGTATTAAATCAGGCACTAATTAAATTTGGCCCAAGTCGACATATTTGTTAACGCCTGTTATGTGGCCATGCCCAACAACAAACTAGTGTTATATTCGTACGGTGCTCGAGTACATAAATAACACTTTTATATTTAATATTTTTTATACATACTCTTTTTAAAAGAATATAAAATTATATTACACGTCTAAAATTTTTAGTATAATATTAATATGTTTCTCCTGATAAAGCTCTATCCCGATATTGTAAAAGCATAACCATAATATTATTGTTGATGTTATAATATCAAGTGTTTAAAAGATATTTTTATTACCCAATTATATATTTGAATCTTAAGAATTGTAGTCTAAATTTATTAAAAATTAAATAATGATGACATCAATCTCAGTAATTATGTTGAGTTATAAGTTATGTACGGTTATTTACTCACACACTAACAATCAATTTTAAAGATCCTTAAAGTGATAGTGGTAGCTTTGTTAACATTTTTATGTCACTAACCAACGGTTTTAAAAAAACTCACTAAGTTGTTATCGAACATATAAATTTTATTGTAATACAACAAAATTTTTAAAAATAGTATAATTTTAATTCTTTTTATCGGAAAGACCAAGAATTCAATGATTATATCGACTATAGAGTGAATGAATATAAAAAACGAATAAAATGTCCAATAATTACCTACTCGTTGCTCTCGATAGATAAACAATTAAAATAAACTAATTTTTCAAAAAAACATCATATTACGATACAATTTATATCAAAACGTAGATAAAAATGAGACAGTCACAAATATATATTATTTTTATTTTAAACAAAATATGTCACAAGTTATTAAACATAATTTTCAAACAACCTATAATTAATTAGATTAATATACAATTTTCTTAAAACCCCTACATATTTCATACAACCTCTTACAATTTACATCCAAACCCTCCTAATTAAATTAAATTTAAATGTAATATTACTTTTCCCATTATTACAGATGTCGTCATTTTTTTACCACATCACAACTTTGTCAACAATATATATATATATATATATATATATATATATATTAAATGTCATTATCCAAAGTAGATTTTGCATCAAAAATGGTGATGAAACTTTTTTGTTTTAAAAATTATATTGTTGTTATAGAAAAATCAAACTCCAACGTAACATGTTAATGCACAAGGTTCTTTAATTTTAAGCACCAAAACTATCAAAAAGGTCATCAACACGTCACTTTAGCTAAAACCATGTCAACTTTTGAGTTGACACGTCATAGTAAAATTATCAAACTGAACGTGACAGATAATAATGCACAAAATTATTCGGTTTCAAACATCAAAATCATCATAAAATTATCAAACTTCAATGTAAGATGTCACAATGCACACGATTCTTCAGGGTAATAGAAGATTTGGATCAAAGTCTGAACTTTGAACAATGTATCAGCATCTAACACATAAAAATAACATAAATCTTACATATACAAAACTACTCTAACCTCTGAAAAACTCGGGCACCTCAATCATCCGAAGTATAGTCGCTATTAGAGTCATCAGGTAGTAAAGGAACTGCAGCACAACAAAACAACTCTTTATCCTTGAGAAGAAGACAGCTACCATTGAAATCCCACTTTATGTCCATCACTGAAAACTGTGGCAATGGAACGTTCACACAGTAAGCACCCGCAGGAGTCCACATGTACAAGTGGGGGGTCCCGGTGCACAAAACTAGTCTAGTGCATGTTGGGTCCCATGTTGCAGCTCGAATAGGGTCTTTTTGTACCAAAATGGCAGCCAGTTCAAGATGGCTCATGTCCCAAATCCATAGAACAGTCGGCATGCTATCGTTGCGGGTGCAGATGTACTGGCTGTCTTTGCTCCAAGACAAGATGCCTGCAGTTTGGTTGAATTGGAGTTATAGTTCAGGTTGAAATCCTAGCATTAGAGTTTGCAAAATGGGTAGGTTGATTGGCTTGTTTAACGGGTCGAAACAGGTGATCTCTTGATATGGAATGAATTCAATTAGATAGAAACACTTTTTGTCTTGTAAATTCTTTTATAAAAAATAATCATAAACAATGGAGTGTCTAATACAATTACAAAAGATTATATAATCTATTTAGCAAATAAAATGATTTAGGAGGTTTACCTATTATTTCTTTGTCCCAAGTCTTAAATGTCCTCCAATAATGACGAAATAAATGTAACTTTACCACCATCAATAGCAACATGAAGTTACAATTAAGACAATAGAAAAACAAGTAGGGTGTGTTTGGCGAAAGAGGCTGGGGCTGGAGCTGAGGCTGGGGCTGGGGCTGATTAATTTATAATCCCAAGCCCAAGCCATAAGCTACTTGAAAAGGCTTTTATTTTTGGGGCTTATGAGGGCTTATGTTCTTAATAATCCCCTCAAGATTGTAACACCCGAACAGGGCTAGAGGGCTGGGGATTATAAAAACTAGAATCCCAAGCCCCTATAATCCCCCATAAATCCGTTGCCGAACACACCCGTAATCTAGCTTATTAAATGCCATACATGGAAATACTGAAATTAATGATGCATTTCTTATGAAATGGAGGGAGGGAGTAGCTCTGGAGAAGCAGAGATCGCATTCTTTGACAACATTCACTGCTATCTTTTCAAAATATATTCAGCCGTTTTTATAAATACTCTAGAGGAGAAAACACAAGAACAGAATCAGTCAAGCTTACCAATTCCTTGCTTAGGGTTCGGCTTGTCAGCAGGAGGTTTTTGGAAAGGCAAGGTGATGGGCAATTCCATAACATCGTATCTAACATCAATGACTCCTTGTGGACCATATTCTGCAAAAAGAAAATGTAAGCAGCAACAACACAAGAATAGTTAAGGAAGAAAAAATCATTTAAAACTATTATAGTGAAAAGCACCGGAGAGAATGAGAGAGAGAGAGGAGAGGAGAAAGTGACGGTTAAATAAAAGACAAAGCAGCATATATCTTGAGCACAAAATGTTGTTACAAATGCCAGGCCATCTAAGGTTGGTCACCTTAAAAAGAAAAAGCCAAGGCCTAGGTGCGAGGCCATGGCCTTGGTCGACTAGTCGAGAGGCCCTAAGGCGACGAGGCAAGGCCTCTTCCCCAACGTCTACTTTTATAACGGCTAATTTATCTTTTTTTTTTCAACAGTCACATTCAATTTTCTCTTACCTAAGTACAAATACATGGGATCCATCATAGTTGTTAAAAGCGCGCTTCAAGTGCGCCCGAGACGCTTAAGCGCAAGTTAATGGGCTTTTCCAGTAGCGAAGCGCAAAAGCGACAAGGCGCAGAAAAGTGCGCCTTACTAACATTTAGGTACTTTTTGACTTTCTTCAATCTTCTTCATCAGTTCATCAACTTCTGCTCTCTGTCCTTTGCTTCGATTTTATCGGTTCCCACTTCTATTTTTACTATTTCTATAATTCTCATCCACTTCATCAAATAATAATGCTGAATTTCCATCCACTTCATCAAATATGCCCATAGCACTCAACACTCAACAGTTTACAGAATTACAAGAAGTTGATTAAATGTTTGATGTTTGAAGTTTGAAGTTTAGAATTATGTTTGATCATAACATTTTGAGATTTAAAACTATGTTTGATGTTTTACTATGAAGTTTAGAATTATGTTTGATGTTTGAGCTATGAATTTTATATATCATGTTTGATGTTTGAACATGAAGTTTAACTTCATTTCATATTGAGATGCTATTTTATTTATATTATGTCATTATATATATTTTTTTAATTTTTTTTAATATCGTGCACTTCGTCTTCATGAAGCCTGCGCTTCGCCATGGGCTTCACGCTTTAAGCTCCGAGCCCCTTTGCGCTTCGGTGCGCTTTTCGCTTTTGACAACTCTGGGGTCCATAAGGATTACGACAAGACCCAATTAAAATTTTTGAAATCATAAAATGATTAGAATAAGCTTTATCCCTCTACAGCTCTGCATTTCCTCTTTTTGTATAAATACATGAAGAGGACGAGTTCATTTCCGGTGATGAGGAAGGACTCCCTACGGGTAATGTAGCAAGTACAACTAGAGTTAATGAACCAAGAAAAAAATGCATAGATCTTCAGGTAGGGTAGGTTGCTCCTAATTGATGAATCAGATGAGGATGTTCCTCACCCGATCTTGGATGAAGATGATATTTTGGATGTAGAGAGTGATGAGGGTATAGGAGAAGGTAATTTTGAAGAGTGATTAAAGCTAGATATCTCAGGCTTCTACTTTTTGCGTAAAACTTCAACTTTTTTGGTTTTTTAAATTCACTATAAATTTTAGCTTTTTATATCTTCAAAATATGCTTTTAATCTTTATTTCTATCTTAAATTATGTTATATATGCTATTTGTACTATCTAGTGCGAAAATTTCTTTGGACATTGCATTATGTCGCCTCTTGCCTTAGTCCCTAATCAGGACACATCGCTTTCGCTTTTAACTACTTAGACAACAGAACAACATAGAGGTAACCATGAAGAAAAACTTATCTTCTAAGCATGTTATAGCCTTATGGGCTTGGTTCAAAAAAACATGAGACGCTCTGAGACGTTAAGGGTCTGGAAGCCAAGGCTTGATGCGTGATGCATGATGCGCTCGCATCATGCACCCAAGGCATCCGGTATTGAGAAAATACTTATAATTTAATTCCACATAACGTATTTGACCTTTTAATTTAATTCAAGCTTAGAAGGCAACTTCAACTATTGCAGGAGATAACAACTATGGTAGGGAGAACTTGACGTCGATTGTAGGAGTTTAAGTTACGGTTAAAATGCATTTTTCTTTATAATTGGCTCACTCTACATCAAAATTAAACCCAGTAGTCCTCTAAAACAGCCCTTTTAAATAGCTAGAATATAAAAGAAAGCCCAAACTAGATGGGTAAAAAGTGTACGCCTTGCGCATCACAGCGCATCATGGAAATAGCATCACATCACATACGGTCATACGGGATGCGTTTTAGGCAACGCCTCGCAACGCTTCGCGCATCAGAACGCCTCAGGCGCGCTTTTCTAAACCAAGCTTACGAGGGTGTTTAGGTTAGCTTATTTGGGCAAATTATGGGCTTATTGTGTTATCAAAACACAATACCTCGGAGTATTTGGATGCCACCAAAGAGCTTAAGCTTATTAGCTCATGTAAGCTAAAATAAGCTCTTTGTCGTGAGCTTTTAGCTTTTGAGCTTATTGTGTTTTAATAGTAAAATTAGTAATCTAAATAGCTTACCCACACACACTATTGGAGGTGTCACTGCCCACCCAAGTGGGTTGTGTCTTATCTTAAGAGGGTCACAAAAATTAAAATAGAAAAACTAGTTTAAAGGAAAACACGCCAAACAGATTGAAAGTTAGCAAAAGTAAAAATTAAATGTACAATACTTCCTAAATCGTTATATTCAAAGATTTAACTTATTATTGTCTAATATATTTTTTTGCAATTATAATAAACACAATAACTGTTCAAAAAAGTGGTTATGGGTTAACTCAACGCGACCCGTTTTGACATGTTGGTCCAACCCACCCATCTCAGCACCTCTAGAATTACCATAAAGCCAAAACTACAACTTCCGAGGGTTGCCTTAATGAGATCACATACACATTTTAAGAGATATGAGCATGGATGAGTACTAGTATTTACCAGAATTGTGTTGTGTAAAATCATCTGTTAAAGACAAATCAGACATATCAAGCTGTAAGGGCTCATCGACCTCCTGAAATATGAAGATTAAAAATTATAATGGTTCCAGATACCATAATACATGCACTGATGCACAGGGGATTCTTCTCCCCAGTCCCCCAGAAAAACACAACGCTTCCTTATTTTGTGTTGCCCAAAAAATGTAACGTTTTTCTCATGTAGTTTCCAATCCAGATTCATCTACTTTTGTGGTCCATAACTATACTCGAGTTGTCTTATTAATGGCTATTTTGGATTTTTGATTATTAGCAAAAGACTTGAAGTGAAATATGTGCCAAGTCACTGGCCAGGAAGGAGTCTGATGCCGTTCACTATTTGCAAATCTTGAAATTCAGGATGTCAATTACCTTAAAAACAGCCGCAGAACAAGGAGCTCTTACAGTCGATAAATGTGTAAATTCAGCAAATACTTTCCAGGTTAAGTGATTTAGAACTCGTAACATCTGGTCATAACTACCAACTGCTAAAGACTGGCCATTAGGGGACCAAGAAACACTTTTTACGCCCAACCCACTTTCGTATGCTTGATATTTTGATAGACACCGGCCATCCAAGGAGTATATCAGAACCTACACAAGCAAGGCATGAAAGTGTTAACCAAAAACAACACCATACAATTTATAAGGATAATGCAGGGAAGGACATGTTAGAGTTAACAAAAATACAGTAGATGAGGGTTGGGCGGTTAGGGTAGTGGGTCAAAACAGGTTAGGTTGACTCTATACACTTTTTGTTCAAAGTTTATATTTTATTTATAGTAAACTAATGTCAGATTTTATAACAAAAAGTAATTTCAATAATAATCAAATTTTCTAAATAATGTTTAAGGAGGTTAATGCAATTAGAAAACACTTTGGGGGACTTTTCAACCGTTTGGCCTGTTCAGTTATTTTTTACTCGTTTCCTTTTCAGCTACTTCTACCTGTTTGAGCCGTTAAGATAAAGCATAACCCCGGACAGCCATTCATAAGTAAACAGGTTCCATTTGCCACCTCTAAGAGGTACTTGGTCGTTGTAGAAAGTAAGGTCATACAGGATAATGAGTTTGAGAAAAGTAGAAAACAAGTAGGTTTGGAATAGAATTTCCTTTAATTCTATGTTTTTGGAATCTTGTAAAGTAATAATTCATTACAAAAGCATATTCTGAATTCTGAAAGTTAAATGGCCTAGTAAGTAAAGATAAGTTTAATGTTCTAATAACCAGGATTACAACACAAACATTTTCTTTTGCGTGAGGAGGCCAGTCGTAAATTCCACTAGAGCTTGACAAAACTTGGAACAGCGTCAAAAATTCAAAATATCCTCTGAGAAACGATAAGGCAGGCTGAGTGGTAACTTATTAACACGAGCCTATTTGATACGACTAATAAGGAGACAGTATCATCTGATATAGCATAATGAGCAAAATCACAATACTGTAATTGCAAACCTTATACTCGAGAGGGGAATCCCATATAACAATTGCAGTATCATCTGGTGACCATTCAACATCAGCCAGATCTAATGTATCAACAGCAAAAACACCCATGATTTCCCACGATTGACAAGATATTAGGTTAACATAATCTTTGCAATCACGCCTAGTACATATTGCAGCAAAACTCCCATCTTTGGTGAAAGACACCCCTTTAGAAGCATGTTTTGGCCACTGCACGTGTATACATGCTGTATTTAAAAGTGACCAAACGGTTAGCCGTAATTGGAACTCTGATGTAGTGAGTATATGGCGACTATCTGGGCTCCACCTGGCATAAGCAATCCCGGCCGGACCTTCGTCTATTTTGCATGTCCATTCAGGTTGTGCTAATGACCATGCTTGTATCATGGGCTTCTTGTAAAGTCCACATAGTATGTATTCAGAATCCAGGGCCCACTCAATATAGCTTATCTTATCCATACAAGAAAATAGCTGTACAACCTAAATGAATCCCAGAATCATGGGTCAATATAGCAAACTCTGGAAACTTAATTAGATAAACGTGTTACAGAAAACGAACACCAACAATAGTTGTTCTTGGGTGGTTATCAAACTAAAACAGACTGGGTTTATTTTTGAGATTTGGATATTTATCTTTATATACAAACACTGCATATCTATATGCAGTTACATAACTTATAAGCACCTACAGATAATTCCATTATAGGCTTATAGCAAATAAAGAGTTTGAATTCTTCATTTAGGGCTAAATTGTTACAAAAGCATAACATTACTATAAGGCCGTGAAATGACTCTAAATTTTGTCATTCCTCAGTTCAAGAAATGAAGTTATATCTGACTTTTAACTATAAAGTTGAGGTAATATCCCCCTGAGTTCTGATACTCAAAAGTGCAGAAATAAAACATAAAAGTGCTCATACTGATCTACTGCAATTCTGAGTATTTTTTTGGTAAATGTGGAACTCAAAATATATTTTAGTCTTGTGGATCAGATAATGTTCCTACATGAAGAGACCCTGTATAATTGCATATGGCATAATAATTCCCTATATATCGAAATTTAGCCAGAAGTTAATGAGAATACTCATCCATCAAACGAAACTAAACAAACATCACCTAAGCTTCTTCAAACAAAATGTAGCGCATCAGCAATTCAAACAATGCCGAAGCTTGCATAATACAATAACCTCTTAATCAATTACCTTGAAAGACAAGACATCTCGAATCACAAGCCGGTAATCCACGGCAACGGCGATATACCGAGAATTTGGGGAGAAACAACATGGGCCAGTCTGCTTAAAAGGTTCTGTAAATTCCATCGGAGAACACCCACGGTATATTTACACAAAAACCTAACACTATATGACTTGAATGTCAGGAAGCATCGAAAAATCCATGAAAAAATCGGCTTTGAGGTATTTAGTGGTACCAATCATCCCAAATTTATCATCAAAGGTGGAATTTAACAAAATTTATTGATAATGCCCGCAATACGACGGAGATTTGGTGAGGTTAGTAGATCTAGGTGAAGTGATGAGGGAATGTGGTGCATTTGGGGTGAAATAAATGGTGAGTTTCAAATTTGAACTCACTGTGGCAGGAAAGGGTTATCAGAAAGAATGTTTGACTTTAACAGTCAAACGGCGCATGGGAAAAGTAAAAGCAACGAGCCTGCCTCACCCAACGAAAACCGATTTAAATAAAAACGCCGGGGTTTGGGTGATGTATAAATTTTATTTTTATTTTTAAATCAAAGGGTTATAAATTACTCTTTTTAATAGTTTACTAGATTAAATACCCTTGTAATATAGGAGTTTGTTTAAAAAATAATAAATATTAAACATTAATAAAAAAATTAAATAATTATAAAACGCGAATAAAATGAGAGAGAAAGATGACATATGGCGTCAACACTCAACCAGCGGTGGAAACGTCGATCCGAGATGGAGTACAGATGTGACGACAGTTTCATGGTATCATGATACAAAAAGACATTATTATATTTCTTATACAAATCATCAATCATTATTATCACAATTAGCGGTAACAAGTTAAGCGTTTGTTGGTTATAATTAAAAAAATTAAAATGATTATATAACATTTTAGAATGATAAAACTAAAAAGTTGGTTGAATATAATATTTTAAAATATTATAAAAGATAAGTATGATATTTGTAAATTAAGATGGACAAATACGATATTTTAAGGTTTAAGAATGACATTTATGGAATTTTTTCTAATAATTTTGATTTAAATTAAATCTAATTTTGACTCAAAAAAAGTCAAAATTGGATTTTAATTTTTATCAAAATGAATGGTTAAGATTAATTTTTATCAAAATGAATGGTTAAGATTTGATAATTAAAATTTTCATCTAAATCCAATAGCTAGAATTATCTAATAGATTTGATTGAAGTTAGTCTTTTATTTATATTAGAAGATTAGAAGATATGAAGATGAAGGATATAGGAAATAGTTATAAATTTGAAAGTTACAATAAATTGTATAAAAAACTAGATATCCTTGCAACAATAGGAGAATTATATAGGTTCGGTGTTACGACTCAAACTATGTTCCACAATACCCACTTATCAACAATAGGTGTATATTTGAGTCGGTTTTTATTATATGATACCTGTTTTGATGGTGTTATGAACCCTGATTTGTTAGCCTATTTTTGTTTCGAGTTAAGCTCACATAGATTTCGTTCACAAGGCGTTAATTATAGACAATTTGAGTTTATAGGTTTTCAATTAATAGTTTTCTTTCACGTATTTGTTATTAATGGGTTTAGATGTTTATCAACCATGTAGGTTTCGTTCTCCTGGGGTTACAGGTGTTGGATTAATGGTTCTTCACCTTGTTTTCGATTTAATCAAGTAAGGTTTTGATTTGTTCTCAATTTGTATTGGTTTGTGTTTTTTATCTGTTTTTTGACATGTTTAAGTACGTTTCTAGATCTATGAATGCTTCTTGTTCCTTCGAGTAGGGTTTTTTTTATTATTCATGTAAGTTTCGATTGTTTTGGTGTTTTCGGTTTGTTGCAAATATATCTGATCCTGCATTGTTCACAATTTCGAACAAAGGCAAAGATGAATACTATTCAATATGAATGTTATTTGAGAATTGTTTATGTGGCGAAAATTATTGACGTGGAAAATGATGTGGAATTTAAAATAGACAAAAAAAAGTAAAACATTATTGATTACCCGTTTTATATGTAACCCACTATATATCAAATGATAACTTTTAAGAGATCGATACAAGACAAATTTAAAAGTTTGATATGTAAAACAACAAAATGTCTAAAATTTGATACATTTTGATAATCGGAACTTTTTTTCCTACACGCATGCTTGTGAATTTAATTTATTGTTTTATTGATGAAATTTTTTTTATTTATTTATATGAAGTAATATCATATATAATTATTTGACCCATTAGGAGGAGTAAATGTTAATGTGTAGATTTGTAACTAGTATATGTTTAAAATTGTGTTTTCATTGTGGAACTATGACTACATAAACATGGGCTAATTTAAGTTTATAAATACAATGTCTTGAAACAAAAATTTATAGTGATTGTGACGCAAGAAACAATTATGGGTGTTATTGGGTTTCACTAAATTAAACAATGTAGAAAAACGACATGTACCGGTGTAAGGGTGACCACACCGACTTTATCCCCACATGGGTTCCCTAGCGATCACCGACATGTTTGTCATATCTTGATCACTATCACGCTCGGTTAAACTTTATTTTCTAATCACTTACATGTTAATCGTTTTTTTCAAACAGACCATTTCGATTAATGTAGTTTTTTAATTATTGTGTTTTAAAAAAAATTTATTTTCTAATCACTTACATGTTAATCGTTTTTTTCAAACAAACCATTTCGATTAATGTAGTTTTTTAATTATTGTGTTTTAAAAAAAAATTATGTATTAAGTTTTACAACCCTAAGCATGCTTATGAGTTATCAAATCTTATAGAGACCACAAAACACAACGCATAGTGTTTAGAAGGTACGAGGAACGCAAACTCGACACCACCAATCTTGAATAACAACTTTCAAAATTTATGACTCTTGAATCACATAAAAAGAATGGAACGGAATTGAAGGGATGCTTTAACCGATAAGGAATGTGATATCGTCATATTTAAATATATATTTAAAACGATATCTGTTTTATTTTAGCCTGGTATTGTTCTTAAATAAGTCAAAAGATACTTAACATCTTAAGTTGTTGAATTTCGTGTAAAAAAGACAGATGATGAAAAATTTTGAGCAAAAACTGAAGAAACTAATGAAAAGGAGAAAATTTGTCAGCTCCAACATACCTCCACTATTTTAATCATATTTCACTCATACGAACTCGAATTAAAGTGATTCAAGTGGCCACGAAAACTAGACTCGGAGGTACAAAATCAATTTTATTGTCAAAACGTGAAAATGCATGATCGCGACGCAACGGAGCATTTGTTGCGATGCGACGAGAATCCTGATCCAAGAAATTCGTGAATTATCCAATGGTCGCGACGCGACAAAAACCTGGACGCGACGAGACGCGTCAGAAACATGAAATCTATAAATTCAGACCTATTTTTTACCTAGCAAACGTATATGCGGTTCTAGGGCTTCAATATGACGATAAAGAGCCTCCATAAGTGATTTTCGAAGTCTGGAAGATAATTGTAAGCTCAAGAATGAAGAATCAAAATTAAAGAATCATTGGCTTTCATCCGGTTTGCTTTATTGTCTATGTTTAGCATACTATCTATACTTCCAAGTGTTCTTTCCTTCTTATTATGGCTTAAATACCATGTTTTTTACTTGGATGAGATTACCTTTATTTTATGGTTTGATTTTAATGAATGGGATGTTTTAGTAGTTATATGTTTATCATGTCTTGCTTGATCTAAGATCCATATATGCTAAAGCTTCAAACTTTGTTGTTTATTGACTGAGTTTGCATAGGTTTGAGTACCAATCTATCTCTGTATGCTTTTATCATTATAATCTAAGACCATTATATGATTATGACTAGTGATTGACCAAATCATAGGGTTAAGTGACAAAGTAGTTAGCTTTAATGTGTGTGAACAATTGCATGTAATGATCATTATGCGTGATTGATTGATTAAATGAATAATACTAATCAATATTGATTAAGTCCTGCATGATTCGAATTAATTGACTAATTGTTATAATACTTGATCCTATTACCATAAGATTAGTATTTTTCATGATTATAGGGTTAGAGTTTCTGACTAAAATATCTACCAATTTAGGAATTGTTATATGATGAATATTATCCATTACATTATCTTGAAATCAACCATAAATAAGGGGTAACCGAATCTAAGTAAGAACACTTATTTTCTTGATCATTCTCATTCCAAGCTCTAAGCGTTGTCTTACTTTTGAGTTGTTATCTCTTTTGTCTAATTTATCTAAGCTTTATCGCATTCTTAGAGTTATTCTCAATTTCCCCGTTTACTTGCTTTCTTTAGTCCAGTTAATAATTAAATCTTTTAAATCTAAAATCATACCCGTTCCCCAAGTGTTCGACACTCGGTCTTACCAGAACTATACTGCGATACGATTAGGTACACTTACCTATTTGTGTTGTAGTTAGAATTTTGGTGATTCCAATTTATAAATATAAAACCTGATCTGATTCACGCACATCATAACCATTCTCGAACTAACAGATCAATACTTGTAATGGTAACGAATTCTTTATTATTGCCTTTAATAATATTATTATGGTTATATATTTTGTGGATGGAAGTGGAGACCAAGTAATTATTTACTAGATGGATTAGATTAAATTAAATAATTACACATTTAAATAATTTGGGTCACACACCTAGAATTTGACCTTGGGCCTTATTATTAGCTTTAGAGCTTATTGTGACTCCTTTAAGCTATAAGATGGTATTTAAGCTTGGGCTAGGGCACAAAGCCTAACTTCACGTCACTGTAGCCACAAAGAGGACTGGGGGAGCTCTGTGTCGCAACCGAGAAGAGGAATCAACCTGCAAGCTCATATCAATCAAGGAAGGATCATCAAGTAAGCTTCCTATAGCATATGTGACTGTTGCAAATCGATTTTTGTAGAAGTATAATTTACCGTTTAGGGGTTTGGGGTTGGACTCTAGTTGTCGACCGTCCAACTTCATGCGGGTCTGTTTTGGGATCTTGACTCCTTATAATGTCAATTAAAACTTGATTAAACCCGAGGGGT
>JAUEJL010066834.1:0-17292 GCA_032274825.1 Drosophyllum lusitanicum | reverse complement strand
GATTATAAAATATTTTAAAATGATAAAACTAAGAATTTGGTTAATTATGATATTTTGAAATATTATAAAGGGTAAATTGCATAAAAATACAATGAACTTTGTCTTAATTATCATTGTATACAATCAACTTTATTTTTTTAAATTAAAAAAAAACTTTTATAATCCTCCCATTGTATGCAAGTTGTTGTATACAATGAAAATTTTAGAAAAGTTCATTGTATACAATGGTAGCTAAATACTAGACACAGAAAAAAGTTGTTTGCATACAATGAGCGAATTATGAAAGTTGGTTGTATTATTTTTAAGAATTTAAAGTTGGTTGTATACAATAATAATTAAGAAAAAATTAATTGTATTTGCATGTATTTTACCCTATTGTTGTTGTATCCAAATTAATATTTATTCTGTGTCAGAGAGCTAGCAATATTTTTGTAAGTAAAGAAATAGATGACTAATATTATATGCACACAAAAATAGACTTTCCGAAGGAACAAAAACATAGACGACAAGAAAACAAGGCATAAGAAGACATCTCTATGTCACGGGTGACCCAAAAACACACACACACACACAAGAGAAAAAGTTTTTTTTAAAAAAAACCATCCATCATGTGTACGTTAAAATCTTCATAATTTAATTTATTAGATAAAGATATATTGAATCCACTAATTCTTTTTTTTATATCCTCTCTTAATTTTAACATATGTATTGATCTTGTAATTAGAAGAATAAGTAAGAATATAAAATAAAAGCATTTGAATCTGAATGCAAATTTAGTTCCAAATCTAGCTAGACCATTAATTAATAAATAATAATAATAATTACTACAAAAGAGTAGAACTTTACATATACTTCTTAGTTGACTTTATGATCGAGTAAGGTAAGTAAATAAAGTGAAATAAACAAGGAAAGGAAATGGGCTAAGCACATGAAGAGAGCCATAAATTGGGCATGCAGCTCTCTTTAATTCTTCCACCTACCAATCTCAATCACCTCACACTTTTTTACGCTAATGTCATTTAATTGACCATTTTACTTTTCATTAACTAGCTTTTAATAGTTTATAAAATTAGAAATATATTATTTCCTCCTATTAAAATTTTCTACAGCTTCTTCCTTTTACTAATAAAAAATTCTCTTTTTTCCATATATATATATTCTTAATTTAACGTTTTTTTTTTATCTTGTAAGTATAATAATAAGTGAAGAACGTTCAATATAGTCCATAATTAGTTCATAGTCCTAAGGTGCTAATTTTAGCCTTTGGATCAATGTCATCAATGGTCCAGATTAAATTTTAAATATTTGGGCGGAGTGGCATTTTCGTAATTTTTCGTAATTCTTCGTAATTCACATGTGATGCTTTTACAAATCACATGTGATTGTATACTGAATCACCTGTGATTGAATATTAAAATTTCAGGACTATGTTTTTTAAATGGACTTTATTGAATACAACTCAATAATAAGTAGAAAGATATGAAACCTTGCTATTAAATAATGATAGATGTTTTTTCCAGCTGATCCATCCATGAAAAGTACAACACCCTTGAAGCTTTGTTACAAGACTACAAGTTAGTAAAACATATATTTTCATTAAATGAGTTAATTTCATAAGTTGTAGAATCATTTCTTTAAATTAATACTTGTTCAAACTATCTTATTTTATATCTATATTTTTGAAATAGTATAAAATCATGTTGCATTTGAGGATTCTATCGAGTTTGGTTGTGAGGGTACAACCTTACCTCAATTAGGTACCCCGCTAAGATCTCAAGTGGAAATCTAAGACTTCTACCTAGTGGTATTGAAGTAGTTTAGGTTTGGTGTTGCTCGTGCTCTAAGGTCATGGATTCGAATCCCGCTATGGACAAATTTAAAATAGATTTAGGAGCCGTTCAAAAAAAGATGGAATCCTCACAAAGATAGTTTTTATTTTTGAGTTTGAGGACAATGATGTAGGTCCCTATCATCCTCTTTGACATCTTACATCAAAGTGGGAGACAAAAATCACAAAGTTATGGTAATCTTACAACACATGTAATAATGACTATCGCGAGTATTATTAGTGATTGCTGCATCAACACGACTAATACCTCACTGTTTTAACTTGCATTAACGATATCACTAGACTCACACAAAAGAAAATTTCATGTATATCATTGGTTGAAAAAAATGGTTATTATAAGCGTCGCCTGCACGACGATCTCCATCACGAACATGTATCATAAATCCATTGAAGTGAAACATCTCGTCATGAGCTAAATCTTCAATTTCAATCCGATAAATGTCAATATTGTAAGAATATTATAATCTACTTAACTATGTCATCTATTTACATTTGTTGATGTTAAATTATTAATTATTCATTGAAAATAACGACTCCGTTTCTTTTAACTTATAATACCACTATATTAAATGTCCGTATCATACACCGGTTGATTTATAAAAATAATAAATATTACTATAGAGAGGTTACATATTCTTTTTTTACTTTATATTTATATTCATCATTATACTTCTAAGATTAAAATAAATTTTAAAATTAAAAAAAAGAATACCATCTTTTTTTTGAACAACAAAACACGCGAACACACTAATCTACTTCTAAATTTACACATTTTGTCCACATGGGACTTGAACCTATGATCATAGACCATGAAGAACACCTTCCAACACCTTGATACCACTAGGCTATAAGCCCTTTAGTAAAAGAATACCATCTTATGAGTAGAAAGATAAAGTAAAAAATTTGATAAGAAAAAAAATAATTTTCATTATTAAAAGAAAAGCTCAATTGTTCACTTAACCTCCTAAGACTTGGTGATTCACCAATTTGTGACAATACCAATCATGTAAAAGCATTTGATACTTTTAAATCTATTTGTGGATTAGGGAACATGTCTTTGGAATTTGTGCCATTGGAAAAGTTAACTTCATCATATATTGCACTGGAATATGAATTAGTCACCTACTAAAATTTGTAGAATAGGATAAGTAGCCATCAAATATTAATTAGCGTATTTAAACGCTTGCTAACTTTGAACGTAGGTCATATTTTGCGTATTCTTCATAAACGGTGGAAGATTGCTTTCACCAAAGATACGTATAGTATGTAACACCGCAATTAGAGCATACGGTGTACATTGGACATAGAATCGGTATTCATCAGGGTTCTAAAAAACGCGTCATGACGGCGCCAAGGCGCGAGGCGCGGCGCCGACATTAAGAAATAGCCCTTGGCGAGTTTAGGCGTGACGTAAGACAAGGCGGCACTTAAGCCATCGGTATCCAAAAAAACGTCATGGCTCCTAAAGTTTGAGGCTTAACCTCGCCTCTACGCCACGCCTCGTCTTACGTTATTTAGAACCATGGTATTCATACATGGAGCATCGGTATCGAGGTGGAACACCACCCCCAAGCCATCGGTACCCAAAAAAAATTAAAAACTCGGCATTTGAAAACCAAAGAGAAAAGAGACGGTGAGATGAGAGAGAGAGAGGTTGGGATGTGTGACGAACGGTCACCTGATCTTTTAGAACAAATAAAATTAATTTATTTTTACAAAACTATATATATACATCCACCTTTTTTACATTTTTTACATCCACATTCTCTTTTTCTTCTCTTTATTCTTATAAAATTTCAATCTTTGTTTACCAACACTTAAACCAAAAATTAGTGATTGCTTGATGATAATCTTTAATAGGTTTGTCAAATGGGTCAAAATGTCAAGAATTTTGTAAACGATTGTAAGAATATGATGGTAGATTGTGATGTTATTTAGTGTTTATAGGTGTTTCTGGTCAAGTTTAGCATGTTTGTAAGTGTTAAATTATTGAAAATTTGTTTTGATTCAAAATTGGTAGAGAATCAGTTGTTCACATCGAACATACTACTGTCCAGACGGTGGGCACGGGTTGTGCCGGGCCTGCGGACACACCTAGGGTTTAGGGTAAGCCATGTGCCAAATGACCCAGACGCAAACATGCCCGAGGAGACACGACCGTGTAGGGCTTGTTTGAGGCACAGTGGTGGTGACCGTGTTTGTCACGCGTGTAGAGTGAGGCACGGGCATGTCTAAGGGCATGTCTGAAAGTAAGACAAAAGTTGCATTATGATATGTTGTTTAGTAATTACTTGTGAGAGAATTTTTGTGATGATTATATGTGGTGTGAAACTGTTATTGTCTATGAGTTATTAGCTTGGGTGGTATGTGCTTGATACTAGCCCGGGTGACATTGTTTGACTTTAGAATGGATGGAACTATTATATTAGCCTGTATGGCATTGTTTGAATATCCTAGGTGGCAATGTTATGGCTTGTGTGGCATGATTCGTTTGTAGCATAATGTATACTTTGGGGCATATCTGGTATGTGAGATAGTGTGTGCTCCCTAAGCTTTATAGCATCATGGTTGTTGTTTATCCTTGAGAGTACACTGAGCACTTCGTGGAAGGGAAAAGAGAATGTTTTAGCTAAGCTGACAGTCCTGGCTTCCATGAAGTCCCCATTTTATGATAACATGTTTATAAACAACTTAATATATTTTGGTGTAAAAGAAGTATTATACAATGTTGACCACTCAACTTTTAGTTTTATAACTATGTAAACATCTTTGGGATTTAACTCCGAGTTTTATAAAATATGATCTTGGGAATTCATTACTTAAAAAGTGGGGCCTGATAGTCAACAACGTGAACTAATTCAAATGAGACTGGTTAACTTAGTTTCAACGAATTCAAATGAAAGACGCAAGTTTTAATTAACAAAGAAGTTAAGAACATATTTAAAGTCAACAAACACGAATAAAATAAAAAAACACTCGTTGTCGAATGTACATGCCAGGAATAAATATAGAAATTATAGCAATCAAAACATGAGTTTCTAACTTAGAATTCATGTTACTAAGTAAATAGCAAACTGACTAATTGGACCATCAAAGTATATAATAGGTATATATGTTTTTGTTTTTTAGTAAACAAAATCTCAATCGAAACTTTTACATGTCATTGTATTCTGAAACACTTGAAATGGGAAACAAAAGTTATTGGTTAAATTATCGAGGAAAATCGATTAGCCATAGCTAAAATTATTAGCTAAATTAACAAGAAAAATGGATTAGCATTCACAACAAAAAATATGACTATGAACGGGCACTAAATATCTGACTCTCGCTACAAAACCTGATGATGACACAAGATGAAGAGAACGATGATGAGGATTGATATTAGGTAACAGGACTTATATGAAGAGATAATGAGGATGCGCTGATTGGTGAGGTTGGAGAGTGGATGATAGAAATGAGAACAAATTCACAATTACGTGGATGAGTTTTTTTTACTAAATTACCCTCATACTCACAAAAAGTTGAAAAAATCGTGACATATTATAAACCATTAGATATTAGAAATCAATGGTTTTAAAATGTTCTCTCTATTTTCTTAATTGGAGTGTTATCTCTTGATCTTAACTCTCTCTAAATATATTAGCATGGTATCCGCGTAATGTCGTCGTGACGAATAGTTTCTACCCGATAACATGTCTTTTTATAGAATATAGGGGTATGGTATTCGGCAAATAGTTTATACCTGGTAACATATCGCTTCATTTATTTATCTTTTATTTCCATAAACTCTTTTCTTCATTTTCGAAACAAAATTTTAATAATATCATAAATCCTTTCTTTATTTTTTTGGGTGGGAAAATGTGTAATTATGAAATAGTGCGTTTATTGGTGAATTTGTAAAGTATGAGAGAGAAATGGAGTTTATTTGAGGGGTATATTAGTAATTTCTAACCATGAATTACATCCGGGTGAGCCGTCATTAAAGAGCGAGACTTGATTTTCACAATATACCCCTCATTAATGTATCATTAATGAACCATTAATGTATCGTTAATGAGCCAATCTTGGTACTTATTGCGAGAACCAAGATTGGTCCCTGATTAAAATAAATCAATAGCTAATGAACATGACGACTCATTAACGACACATTAATGAGTGGTATTTTAGAAAAATCAAGTCTCGCTCTTTTATGATGATATACTCGGACGCAATCACAGTTGAAAAATATATAAAAGACCAAAATACCCCTATTAATGAGCATTAATGGTGATTATAAATGGTATTCGCGGTACTCGCATAAGAATGGTTCTCAAATGAACTTCTCCACACACACACACATATATGTGGGATGGTTCAACGAGAACTGTATTTCATGCGAAAATTGCGATAATCAATATTGACCCTTGATTAAAATAAACCAATGACTAAGATATTTAATAGCTCATCAATTACGGGTATTTTGGGAAACTTAAGTAAATCTAATAATGACTCATATACCCGAATGTAATTCACAATAGGGTAAATATATAAATGAGCAAAATACCCCTATTAATGAGTTATTAATGGTGTTACAAACAGTTATCGTACGAAAAATAGTTCTCGTTTAAATTTTTACCTAGTTATCATATAAATACTGTTGTTTTATAATAAAAGAAAAGCCTTTAACGAGTACCACCATAACGAAGTTTCCAATAACGAGCAAATCACGAACGATCTGCAATGGTTGTAACAAGGAGTTGGCCTTGTGATGGTGGTTTTTGTCTCGTTTAACCATCTCGTGACGTCCTATTGTAGTCACTCTAAATCTTTTTACTCAATTATATTCACTGAATCAATATATATGCGTCAAAATCATGAAATTAGATATGTAAAAAGAATAAGTGAAATCTATATATTATCATTTAATAAGTTTAAGAAGATTTTAGTAGAATAAAATATAATTTTTCTTAAAAAAAATAAAATAGTTCTGTATATAATTAGTAAGATTATCAAAAGTAATATTTCTTTTATTTGAACTTTTGAAGAGTAAACAACTAAACACATATACGAGTAGAAGCTAACTCCACTAGAAGTCATCACCGATCCACCTGCCAACTCAGACCCTCCCATTAAAAATTCCGACGTCACCACCACCACCACACCTCCGCTTTCACACAACCAAACTAAACTCACCTGTCATTCTTCCGTTAATCTCGCCGTTTACTTTAATATTATACCCCAATCTTTAAAAACTCTCTCCTTTCCTCCCTAAAGTCCAAATCATCGCCACCCTCTCCCGCTGCACCATGCCTCCGGCCACCGCCATCCTCCTCATTCTTTCCTTTCTCTTCTCTCCTTCAATCTCCTTCCCCTTCGGTAACACTCTTTACATTTAAATATATATCTATATATTTTACTAACTTTTGTCTTGATTATTCTCACTAACTTCGCTTTCACTCTCTGTGTTTTCCCCCCCTTCAGACACAGCATACCACATCGACTGCGGCAGCTCCACCACCACCACCGATAAGTTCAACACCACTTGGCTTTCTGACCGTTACTTCACGGCCGGTGCTAATGGACTCGTTTCTGAACCTCTTATCTTCCAATCGTTCCATGAGAAGACGCTCCGTTACTTTCCGATTTCATCTGGTAAAAAGAATTGCTACATTTTCCCGGAGCTTCCACCGGGGAGATATTATTTGAGGACTTTTACCGTTTATGATAATTATGATGGCAAATCTCATTCGCCGAGCTTTGACCTATCTGTTGAGGGGACTTTGGTGTTTTCATGGCGGTCGCCGTGGCCAGAAGACATCAGTCGTTTCGGTGCTTATTCCGATCTCATGTTTTTTACTTCCGATGGTGATGCCGATGTGTGTTTTTACAGTATTGCTACTGATCCTCCAGTGATCGGTTCGCTCGAGCTTATCCAGATCGATCCGGCTTCTTATGACCATGTTTTGACCGGTAATGACTCTTCAATTCTCGTGAATTATGGCCGATTGACCTGTGGTTCAGACCAGTGGGGGCCGGGGTTTAGTAACGATACCGACGTTTTTGGCCGGGCGTGGCAGTCTGATGCTAAATTCCGGTCGGCTAACTCCAGAGGGATTAAATCCGTTACGGCGGTAAGAAATGTGATTAATGCGGGTACGGGTCCTAATTATTTTCCGGCAAAAGTGTACGAGTCTGCGGTGACTTTGACCGGAGCCGGAAATTTGGAATATGAATTGCCAGTGGATGCGAAGCTTGATTATCTTGTATGGCTTCACTTTGCTGAGATTGATGTGAGTGTGAATGGGAAAGGGAAAAGAGTGTTTGATGTGATTATAAATGATGAAAACGTTACCAGAATCGATATATTCAAGGAAGTTGGGGGTTTTGCTGCCTATAGTTATCACCATGTAGCTAAGAATTTGAGTAGTACTACACTTACTGTGAAGCTTGTACCTGTTGTTGGATCACCTTTGATTTGTGGACTTGAGAATTACGCCATTGTTCCTGCCGATGTCATGACTGTGCCTGAGCAAGGTATCACTGGACTGATATATCCCTTCTGTACATTCCTGAATTTGGAAACTTTGGCTGCATTCAGATTGATGGTAGTACTGATTAACAGGTTTCTTTGAATAGTCAGGAGTGGGTTTTTATTTTACTCTTAGTATAATTCAGGGTAATCAGGAGATGGGCAGATATGGGATTTTGGGGGAGAAGATAAAAATATTTTTTTAAGTATTAGTTACAAGGGCTAATATAGTTTTCTCCATGTTCTTTTAGTTTATATAGAATCTTGCAAATAAAGAAAGGTTATGGTAAATAATGCAGATCACATCAGATAAAAGATTTGAATGGATGTACTAAAACTGTAATGAAATGATTGGACTTCTTTTGCAGCTGCTGCTATGCAAGCATTAAAGGAGTCATTGCGCGTTCCTGAAAGAATGGGTTGGAATGGTGATCCTTGCGCTCCTACAAATTGGGATGCTTGGGAGGGTGTTACTTGCCATCCCAATAAGGATGAGTCTGCTCTTGTGATTTTTCAGATGTAAGTATTTATGTTCTGCTCTTGTGGTGACAAGTGATGATTATGCATTTACACAAGTTGTTTTGACATATGGGAGTAATCTCTGAAATTCACATTATATTGTTATGCTTGCAGAGATCTTGGGAGCCAAGGTTTAAAAGGCTACATTAGTGATAAAATTGATCTTCTGACTAACTTGGTAAGCTTGTAAGTATCATCTGTCAACTCCTATTGTGTTAAACACAAAGGTTCTGAACGAATACTTTTTCCATTTCATAATTTTCTTTTTCACTAATTTGACTTAGCTCTGTATTCTTTTTGGAGTTTAGCAAGTTATGATAACAATATTACAATATGTATTTCACTCTTACTTAGTGGATCTGTGTTGTCTCTCATATGATTGTCTCACTTCTTTTTGCTTATCCGGTCTATATCCATTAATACTTTCTGCTCTTTTAATTGCAGGAACTTAAGTTCTAACTCTTTAGGAGGTACGCTACCTGCAGGGTTGGGGCAACATTCTCTTAAGAAACTGTAAGAATTCTCTGATTGAAAGTTTCACTTAAGAAGATTCATGATAGCTTCCTTATAGTTACTGCATCAAATATTTTTTGAGTGACTTGAGGGAGTTTCATCTTGTATGCATCTAAAAGGAATGCCGACTGTTGTTCAAGAAGCATTTGTCTTATAAATTACCATAAGTTATCCTGTCAATATGTTTAAAAATAAGCCATGTTGTCACTTATAGAACCACTTTATTTTCATCTAAAAGGTAGGTTTTCTCTTTCTACTTTATTTTTTGAATGACAAATCCACACACACACAATTTCCTCTATCAGGACTTGAACCTACAACCTCTTGTTTTGATGGGTCATGTTTATACTGTTAGTTACTTAGTTTAAAGGTCTGTCCCATTCATATTTCACCATGTTTTCAAACCTATACTCAATAGTGATTTGGAACGCGAACAAATAATCAACTTTCTCTCTATTACCTCATCGTTTTTTGGATGTGCAATGGGGAAATCTGTTAGATGCCCTTATGCAAGATAAGAACCAATTAGAAAGAGTTAGATGCTTTATTAGTATGAAAGAAGTATTAAGCAGAAAAAGATACGTCAAAGGTAGCTGCTGTTCGAGACACCCGTGACCTTACAGAATTGGCCCAATGTTCCAATAATTGTCCATGGCTAAAACGCTACCCCGACGTCTCGGTATATCAATATTATCTTATTCTCCGAGGCAGTTAATAAAAGGAAACTAAATAAAGTAAAGAAATAAAGACATAAAACAATCTGACCTCTTTAAACTTAATGTCATTTCCTGGCAGCCACCCCCTCCCCACAGAGAGAAAAAAAAAAAAACCCTTAAACTTAGGTGGTATCAACGTTCACCTTGTCTTTAAGCTGTTGCTTTAACATCTTGTGGATATTTATTTCAGGATCCCACCAGATTCTTTTATGCTGTAAAATCCTTTTGCATTATGGATCAGATTGTTACACCATCACCATTGTACCAGTCCACTTCCACCTTGCTGCCTTTGCCCCGTAAGCTGCTGCCTCTACAAGTCACAGCCTCACCCTTGCATTGTTGTTCGTTCCCTATGTTGGACTCTGTCATTTCCTTCTACCTTTTCTATGGCTTCTCTAGACCGCAATAGTCACCACCCAGTAATGCTGGAGTGCTGGATCACCTACTCCCCCTTTTGTCAGCCTTCGTTCCAGACTCCCTGAGTCCCTGACTCACGGTCGCTGCATATGGTGCTGCTTCTGCTTGCATCCTTCTCTAACTCCTAGTTGTGATCTATAACAACCCTCTTCTCTCCTTTTTCATTGCTCACTTCTTTAGGGTTTGATTTTTTATCTGTAGATTCTTCCCCATCTCTTTTCATATCAGACCTGATGTTGCGTTCTTCGAACTGTTTGGTAAGATTGTTCACGTGGCTTGCCTGCCTTTATACATCTTTTGGCCTCCATGATCCCAAATTCAGATACTTAAGAACCCAATTTTTTTTTAATCTTTGTGAACTGTAGCTCTGATATAAATTTCCAATGATGAACAGTGCTCCAATTTTCTTTTCTATTATATCAGACGAATTCCCCATAAAAGTGCTCTATTTATATTGATATTATCTTGTTCTCCAAGCTTGGTATTGAAAGAAAACTAAATGAAGTAAAGAAGTGAAGACATAAAACAACTATAAGCTTAAGCTAGTTTCCCTCCCCCCCACCATCGTATCTTTTATGTTTTCTTTATATTTACCCATTACGAGCAACGGACACCTATAAGCGATACAAGTAGCTACAAAGTTGATTGAAGTATAATATAATAAAAGTGTCAACTTAAGAAGTGAATGTCTAATTACTATACATTTCGCTGCTTAATGGTTGTACATTTCGAAACTAAAGCAATGTGTATTATTTGTTTCCATTTTAAGCGAAAAATTGATGATAAACAATTTCCTTCACAGTTGCATTGAATAGAAATAGTGTAGCTGTGTAGGGCTAAGCAATTATGACAAGGATCAACTTTAGAAAGGTGGTTTTGTAATGTTGTACCTGTTTCTGTGCTTCTCTAATCTCTTCTATCTCACACAACTACAAAAGTTTTCAATATTTGCATAGCCAAGATTTTGTCATTTATAAATTTTGATATTAATGATGTGACTCACTGTTTTAACAAATAATGCCAGGGATTTATCGAACAACCAGATTTCTGGGTCCATACCAGATAGTCTAAGCTCTTCAAATCTGCAACTTGTGTAAGCAATACAATACTCCCTATCCTCATTATATTTTTGTTGCTTTGGATATCTTTTGAGAATATATATGCTTTCCTTTCCTTTAAAGCATTATCTTTATTGATGTATAATGCTACTCCTGCTTTGTACAGATGTATTTATGATTTTACATTTACTTGCTTCACAGGCTCTTGAACGGTAACAAACTAGAAGGACAAGTACCAGAAGAACTTTATTCAGTTGGTGTCCATGGTGGAGCTATCGAGTACGTCACAATTAACTTCTTTTTTGTGGTATTTTATATTATTTGCGATCTATGCTGTCAACCATCCAGTGGCAAAGATGATCCAGTGTAGTCTTAGCGATTTATGCAAACATCCAGGCCTGTTTTGTCTAATCTTGTTTTCTCTTTTAGCCCTGTCCCTAATTTGGTGATGCTTTTGAATTCAATTGAAGCTATATTCTTAGGTTTGCAGATCAATTTCTTTTGAAATCATTCCAAGAAGAAAACAAATAAGCAACAATTGCCCCTATTTGAAAGAATATAGGCGTAAATATCTTTAGTTGGTATAGGGTAAGGATTTTAATTTATTAACAGCTGCAACTCATGAATATTTTTGAGAAAGGCTTAGTATTGATCACTTGAACTTCTAGGTATTTTAGTTATAACAATACCCATACTTCTTTTTAAGCCTTACGTTCCAAATCAAGAACTTCCCAAAGTTTTCTTGGAAACTTGACAGGAGCAAGAAAGATCATAAATATGATCCAATAGCATATTTTTACACTAATTTATTTAGCTTTAAGTTTGGATATCACTTTGAGGTCACTTTTCATATTAGATACCTGAATAGAAACTTTTAAGATTTAGATCAAGCATCCATGAGATTTTAGGTCATCAGAAGGAACTTTATCTCATCTTGCTGATATGAATCAAATTGATAATCAATAATAGGATAGAACACACCCTTAATCGGATGCTTGTAGATACAAAAGGGGCCTAATATTCAAGACTCAGGGGATCTCCAAAACAAAGAAAATAATTAAAATACTCAAAAACTCTCCCCCTCACAAATCAGCCCTAACCCCCTATTTATAACCTAGAAATCAATTAAGACGAGGAAACAATTCAAATTCCTAAACTAGATAACCATAATATACGAAACTAGATTACTACTAAATTAATAGATAAATACTATCCTCATTTAAATAGATACGTACAATTACTCCACCCCTCAAAATCCACCTTGTCCTCAAGGTGGACTCGTACCTACTCGGCATGTGGGTGAGGGTTTTGCAAATCACAACTGTCTTCATCGTCAATCACCAGGATTTGTAGCATCTTTTCCAGGCTATGATGGCCAAGTGCAAATTTTCCATTACACCTAAAACAAAGTCCTTTAACCCTCTTCTCGTCTAATTCCGCTACTGACATCCGTTTTGGTTGTTGTTTAGCCCGTTCGAGTGCGGTTGCTGCACCACGGAGTTCACCGGCTCCAGATGTTGCAAGGCCTCCCCATGGTTTGGCCAGACTGAACTCCGTTCTTTTCTCCCCCTTTTCCTATTTCCCTGCTATTGCCGGACCGGTTTTCATCCACCATTATTGCCAGTTTCACAGCCTGGTTTAGTCCTTTGGGCCGCAATAAACGAACGGAAGTGTGGAGCTCTGGTTTTAAACCCTTAATGAACGTACCTTCCATAACCCGCTTAGGGATCCAATTGGCAACCAAAGTTTCAAACCGTCCCACATATTCCCAGGTCGTACCCTCTTGCTTAACCGCTGGAAACTGTTCATACAAATCCCCATCTTAAGATGGCTGAAAACAATCTAAAAGTCTACTTTTTAACATTTCCCAGTGGTGGAAAGGATCCCGCGTGTCACTCCACCTGTACCATGCTAAAGCCTGACCTTCCATACACAACACAGCAGCCCTTAATTTTTCCCCCGTGGTCACAAACCCTTGAATTTCAAAAAACCTGTCCATACGGTAAACCCACCTGTATGCATCCTCCCCGTCGAACAAGAGCATTTTAAGCTTACGCAAGCGGTAGTCAGTTCCCGGAACCCAAACTCGTTCCCCGGATGGTCCCGAACCACACCCATATGCACTGCCAAAAGGAGGCAATCCTGTATCAGAAAAATAAAAGTTACCTTGCTCGGATGTTGGAACCCCATGTGTAAACCGGCTTGTAAGACCCCTTAGTTGCGCTATTCCCCTCTTGATACGATGGCAATGGAAACCCGATCTCGTCAAACACCAAACTTGATTTTTGTACCTGAGGCTGGGTTGTTCACACCGTGGATGTAAGAACCCCAGTTGATGCCAACGGCGGAGGTTTTAGCGCCTGAAATTGCTGCAGCATCATCTTCGTCATCTCGGCATGCCATTTTTCAGATTCCACACGTAGGGTTTCCACGGTACTTTCCAATTTTTCGAATCTCTCCCTTGTTTCATTGTGGTGCTGCTCGAAATCCGCCCGTTGCTGATTCAACTCGGCTTCAAGGTCTTGGACTTTAGTCATGACGGTAGGGCTGTAGATCGCTGACACTAGGATAAACAGTCTTTTTACCGCAGGAACAATGGCTATGAACAGTAGCGATGAATAGTGTTTCCGACAATGAACAATGTTTCCGGAAATGAACAGTGGTCACGTATACAGTGCGCCGATGAACAGTGGCAACGTGAACAGTAGTCGGATGAACAATAACTTTTTTTTGAATGCCCGGAATCAATGATGCTTTGATACCAATTTGATACGAATCAAATTGATAATCAATAAAAGGATAGAAGACACCCTTAATCGGATGCTTGTAGATACAAAAGGGGCCTGATATTCGAGACTCAGGGGATCTCCAAAACAAAGAAAATAATTAAAATACTCAAAAACTCTCCCCTTCACAAATTAGCCCTAACCCCCTATAACCCTATTTATAACCTAGAAATCAATTAAGATAAGGAAACAATTCAAATTCCTAAACTAGATAACCATAATATAGGAAACTAGATAATTACTAAATTAATAGATAAATACTATCCTAATTTAAATAGATACGTATCACTTGCCTACAAGGGCAGTTCATTTATGGAAGTAGTAATTCTTGATGTAGCCATAGATCATGATTTTGAACAATGTGTAGCCGAAGGTAGTAAACAATCAAAGGGTAACCAAGAAATTCTCATGGATTCAAACCAAGCCATGGCCTTATCAGCTATTACATTTAAAGAGTTGCGTGATCTTGATTACAACAAAGGATCTACTTTACTCCAAAGGCTGGTCTAGGACTTCTACTATTTATACATGTTTTCGATACTCAGGTCATATGTACATGCATAATATGTGTGTGATTTACTTATCTTTTGTGAGCTATTTGACTTGGAAAATGAAGCTAAAGAGTCCAATCATACAAGCCTTTTTGTTACTACCATAATGAAACAAAAAGGATGCTGAAAGAGCAAAATGTGCGCCTTTCTGTTACGGCCTCACTTTTTCTACCCTAAAGATATATCCTAGCAATTCAAATTCTTTTATATTTTTGTTAGGTTTTGAATCATGAATCTCTATATTATAGGAGGATTAGATGGTTCATGGAAACCGATCTGATGTATATGAAAATCAATAGAGCAGCCTCTATTTTCCCTGTGATCCGAATCAAATTGGCAATCAAAAGGAAAGATAAAGAAGATAGGTTAATCAACTTTTGAGAGATTGATTGTCTCCCACAATTTACTTTCGAGAGGTAAACCAACACAATAATATGAGAACGACAAACAATTTCTGCTTATTCAAGATTACAACCTTAATGACCTATTTATGATCAAAGATCACAATCTATTTCTAAAATAACTATAACTCCTAATCCTTATCTAAAATAAACCCTATCTAATAAATAACTATAATACATCACCTATCAACTCATAAATGTTATCTGCAATAAATCCTAACTACATAATATATCCAACTATATTTGGATCATATAATTACTCCGCCCCAAAAAACACCTTGCCCTCAAGGTTTTGCCAAGATCGAACCAAATCCCGGGATCTCATATATAATTATCTTTGTCTTGTAGCCCACGTTGCGATATATCCTATGGATGTCCAGCAACGTTATCATGCCATGCATCCATCTTTAATTTAATTGATGACACATTTTTCACTTCAAAAAGAAGACCAAATTGGTTGACTTGTATCCATTTAAGATTAAGCCCATATTAGAGTCCATTCCAACCCGAATCAGAGTCCCCCGCCGTAGTCTTTCTTCCCGTGCTTTCCATATTAGAATTCCTACCTTCAATTCGTCATCTTTTCTTTCTCGGAACCCTACCACCGGTCCTCCGATCGTCTTTACTTTCACCACCATACCTGAGGGCTTCATATCTATTGACTCCTTCGTTTTGACCTTCATTAGTGTATAATTTCGTTTCATTTGGACCTGCGGGTCTTGATTTTTGGTCTCCTCCGGTGTCTTTTTCTACCGGACTCTCTACACCATTGTCATCACCATTTTACATTGTCATGGGTTGGGTTGGACCGTTGGTGAATGCTTGTTTTCCTTTCGAGTCGCCATGAGCTTTCTTATGTTCGGACTTGGTATCTTGAAATTCCTTGGGATCGCTTTTCAAATCCAACTTGTTCAGTTCTTCAGAATTCGAGATATAAACGTCATAACGCCTCGAAACCAACATCTTCTTTATTAACCTTATCAGCTATTCGTGATGCCTTGCACTATGCGCTTTGTATTCCTCAAACGATCTGTCCAATTCCTTAAAACAGCTCTCATCGGGAAAAGTTTTTTGGCCGGATGAACAGTACCGTTGCGTGAACTGTGCTACCGGATGAGCAGTAAATCTGATTTTTTTCCCTTGACAAGAGTCGATGCTCTGATACCAATTTTGATATGAATCAAATAGGCAATCAAAAGGAAAGATAAAGAAGATAGATTAATCGACTTTCTAGAGGTCGATTGTCTCTCCCGCACTTTTGATATGATCAATATCCTAGAGAGCTTCTAATTTTGGTAGTTATTAGATTTTAATTATTAAAAATATATTATCTTAGTAGCAAGTTATTTATTTATTATAAATAGAGGTTTAGGGGTATGATATGAGAGGGAGAGAAAATTGGTTTTAGAAAAGGGTTTTAGGAGAGCTCCTACCCCTCAAAAGTAGGTTAAGGAGAGACGGGTGCCTCTCGAAAGCACACCGACTATTGCTGATGTTGAGAATGATTTGGCACAATACAAGGAGGCAAGGGAACGATTTAAGAAACTACAGACAGCGACTGATTCTTTGCGGGCAGAAATGGCAAGTTGATGCAGCGGGCTTAGGCCTCCAAATTGCCGCCTCCTAGCCATATTACCCAACCGCCGCCGCCGTTCACTTACCCCCTCTAACAACCGTTGCCGTCATACCACCACCACCACCGCCTTTCAACCAACCCTCCTAGCCGCCGACTAGCCAAACCCGACGCCATCGCCTCTCATCAACCCTCCTTACTAATCACCACCGCCAGTAAACCCGCCATTACAATGTGACGACCGCAATTTTTCCAAAATTTACCATTTACAAAAATCTTGTCATATCATCAGAAAACATGCAACGGAAGTCTTTAATCACAAAATACATCTTACCGAAACGATAAGAGTTTACGTTAATATGAAAATCACGACATCACGTTCATAAACATAAATATTAAAA
>JAUEJL010066823.1:0-17293 GCA_032274825.1 Drosophyllum lusitanicum | reverse complement strand
TAATCACATATCATAATCATGATTCACATAACTGATCCAATCGGATCTCATTGCGCGCACACAATCACATATCATAAAAATGATTCACATAACTGATCAAATCAGATCTCATTGTGTGCACGCAAACACATATCATAATCATGATTCACATAACTGATCCATTCAGGATCTCATAGCGCGCACACAAACACATATCTTAATCATGATTCATAAATTACACTATTCAAGTGCATATCAAATTATCTAGTAGATGTTTCATACATTCAGTATGCATATAACTAAGGTACTCAACCTTCTATCATAATTGACCCATTCAAAGTCTCATAGCATGTGTACAATACATATCATATCATGATTCAAAAATCATATAGCAACGGTACTCGACCTTCTATCATTTACTCTAGATCATAAAACCGTAAATTAATACAAGTTACCTTTCGTTGATTCACTTCTTAATCTTGGTTAACATATAATATGGTTATATTAATTTTTATATTATCCGACACTCACCCGGAAAGCTATAGTAGGCAGATATAATGTTTCAGCTCTTCCGGATCGTCGGGTTCACCTAAACAAAGATCCCGTACATCAGTACACATAAAACAACAAATTGTTTGCTGTTTCTGGGCAAAACCCCCCTTGCGGCCGCAAGCCTTATGCTTGTGCCCGTAAGGGTCCTTGCTTGTGCCCGCAAGCAATTTCCCTTGCGGCCGCAAGACTTTTCCTTACACCCGCAAGCAAGTCTGTTCCAGACCAGTGACGAGTTTCAGCACTTTGTTCAGTCCATTTTCATACCAATTCAACCTCAAATCGATTTCTAATCAAATTCTAGTATTCACACGTGTTATATCAAGTCTAACCAAGCTAGAAACACTAATTCTTACACACTTTAACATCCAAATCAAGATTCAAGATCAAATTCTTCAAATTTGACCCATTTGAGTAAATTATCCAAATTCAATCAAGAATACCATTTTAATCCATAAATCTGATTCCTAATCACTAACAATTGGTGTAAGAACAGATTGGTATCATTAATTTCAATTCTTACTTCTAATTTAACTTGACCCATTAGAACTTAAAACTTCAAAACCTAAGAACTAGAAGAAATGGATATAAGAACTTACAAACAAGATGGATATGATGAAGATGAATAGATTGGAACTGAATTTGTAGCTGGAACAATTGCTTGATGAATCTCTCTTGAATTTTTCTTCTTCAATATGTAAGAACAAAGGAAAGAGATGAAGAGGTGTATGTTGGCATGTATGTCTGTGTATGTCAAATACATAGAACCGACTTGTGGGTTTATATTATCCAGAAGTGGGTATCTTGTCCCTCTTTTCAACTTATAACTCAATACCCGATTACTCGTTTTAACTAACGGGGGTATTTTTGGAATTCTTATCTTAAACCATTTAATAATTAATAGCTTATTATTCGTTTCCATCAACTTTTATTTAACCTTCACTTAATAGTTATGACCTATTTTCATCCTTTAAATTGCTATTTCTTATTAAATTCTCAAGGTTACAACCTTACAAGTGTATGGTACAACTAGGCCCATTTTCGGGATGTTACACGATATATGTGACCGTTGATTTATGTTAATAATTAATGATGATAATTAATACTTCCGTTGTGATAAAAAAAACAAGTGTGAAATTTTCGAAACCACAATGTTACACTCTGGTCAAAGGGTTTTCACCTCCGGTCATTGCGGCTTGTGTCGCCATCATCTCCGTCGACGCCACGTTCAACTCTGGCCACTATTGCCGCCATTATCGATGTATTTTTAGATTTATTCATGGATCTAATTTAGGATCCTTGTTCACATGGTGGGTTTGATTTTTGTTTGTTCTTGTGGACAACCACCCAAATCTTTGCATCACCATCACTTGTGACCGCATCATCACCACTATTTGTAACTTCAAATTGGGTGTCCCCTCTCTTAGAATGCCTTTTCTATGATGACCAGAGGTTGGTGGTGGTGTTCCTCAAATCATTGGTGGTGGTGTGGTGCTTACTGTTGCCCTTTCTTCTGGCGACTAGATCTTGAAGATGACCTCAAGAATGGGTTTGAGATTTGACGGCAATGATGGTGTTTTTGGAGGTTTAAGATGGTATTTAGGGTTTTTTGTTCGATTGATAGTGATGGTGGTGGTGACGTTTAGGCTCACTTTTCACGATAGTGGTAGTGTGTTTGAGGGTTTGAGAGTAAGTATCTTAGGGTGACTGTCTTAGGGCTAGGTTGGCTATGTTGGCTACAATGGTGATGTTTAGGCTCACTTGCATATGGCCATCACCGTAGACGTTGGCCGGTGAGTCGTTGCAAAGGGAGGGAGAGAGAGATGAAGTTCATGAAGATAATTTGTGGTAGAGAGAGATTAACGAGCGAGAGTGATATCTGTGTTAAAAATAATTTTTATTAATTAATTATTATTAACAATATTTAAATAATAACTTGTATTTTTAATAAATTCTTGCTCTTCAAAAAAATATTTAAGTAATAACGAATATTTTTAAATGAATAAAGATTAAAATAAAAGAACAAAAATGAAAACGAGGACACTTTTGCCTTTTCAAGCGTGTCAGTTTCTCGGAGACCAATATTAAAACAAAATATAAACTATGATGATCAATATCATAATTTATAAATCACAAGAATTAAATCTGTAATTGTGTTCCAATAAGAGGGACATAAAATGTAATTAACTCAATTGTAAATTTGTAATGTTTTTGTTCGACAGGTGGTAATATTTAGAAGGTACAAGGTCATTTTCGTAATTTCAACAATCATAGGTAGATAGATAACCAAAGGTGCAGCGAAGGAAAAAAGGGCTTTTTTTTTTACCTTCAAAGCAGAGACACACACACACCACCAGCCATCGACCCAATAATTCTTTGAAGCATATAATCCCCCACAAACCTTTGGCGTCAAAATTTTGGTTAATTTTAACGAAAAACCCAACAAATTTGAAAAGAAAATAGCAAAACGGGGTTGTGTGTGACTCCCGCCATGAGTGCTCAGGTGTTGGAGGCACAACAGAGCTCTTCATCTCTACCTGAAGATCGTTTAGATGACACCAAGACTCTGATTTCTGCTCTTGGTTTCCTCTCTCGCAATCTCCCCCTTCCTCCTGATGTTTTTGATGCCGTTTCTTCTATCTACACCGCCGCCGGTGATGGTGATGGCGATGGTGGTAGTGGTGATGACGCCGCCGTCGCCGGTGGATCTGATATTGAGAAAGAGGTTGTTGATGATTCGTCGGCCGTAAGTTGTTTTAATTAGTCCTTTTATAACCGCTGATTGGATTGTTTTCTAGGGATTAGCCTTTGTGTTACTGGCGGCATAAAAGCGAATTGTATATGTTATTAGTTGTAATGCGTTCTGGAATTTGCTTCTAGTTGCAATTTTAGGTTTTATTGTGCTCTGTAATTCTTCTTTTACTTCAATTTTGATTTCTACTAGGTTTTTTTACTTGTGATTGTTGTGTTCTTGGCGCAACTGGCAACTTAGGGCTAGTTATGAGATGCTCAATAGCACGAATTGCAGTTCAATTTCACATTGGTTAAAATTTTCCCCTTTTTCTTCATGAACAATTATGGTCTAATTAGTATTATACAAGACAGGAACTTTTATTTGTGTAAGAATATTTTTCATTTTTACGCAGTTGGAATAGTAAGTCTGAGATGTTTGCTTGTAATGTTTATATGAAAGTTTGTAGGAGTTTTTAGGTTTGTATTCATATTGTATATTGATGTCTATATCCAACTATATTCACCCGTGTCTAGATGAAAATTGGTTCCTGAATACTTTCCTTTTATATTTATAAGACATTACAGAATAACTTATCTTTTACATAGTTCCAGCTACAAGAGTTTTTTTATTTTCTTTTGGAAATTCTAATGAAATGCAGCTGTTAGAATGATACGAATTTCTAGCAACACAAACGCACATGTGGGATTTTGCTTAAATATGCTTTGAATCATATTCGGTGATTTGATTTTTGTAACTTTTGGTTGTTGATCTCAATGCAGAATAACTTTCAACTCCCAAATGGAGAAGATTTAATGGCGGACCTTGAGGATGCTTTGGTTATGCATCGATCCAGTCAGATAACGGGTTCTGAAATGGCAGAAACAAGAAAAAATCGGATCGAAAGCCACATCAAGAGTCGTTTAACCCAACTTGAAGGTTGCCAAATTTATGATGAACATATATAATATGCTTTAACATAGTAGAGAAACATTTAGACGCATATCAACAACTTATTAATTTATTTTTGTCTTTATTATGAATTCAGAATTGCCTACGAACAGAGGTGAGGACTTGCAGTCAAAGTGTTTGCTTGAACTTTATGGACTTAAGGTAGATTCTAGTGTAGAAATTTGTGATTTAATTAACATGTGTTATATTGTTCAGTGAAACAATTTTTTTTTCATTTTTAATGACATCTTAATCTTACATTCCAGTTAGCTGAATTGCAAAGAAAAGTGAGGTCAAATGTGAGCTCAGAGTACATGTTGTGCTTAAATTGCGTGTATCCTGAAAAGCAACTATTTGATTGGGGCATGATGCGGTTGTCTCGTCCTTCTTATGGTGTCGGAGATGCTTTTGCTGTTGATTCAGATAACCATTTAAAGAAAAAACGGGACGCTGAGGTAAATATTCAAAACAGATTAACTATATTTGAAGTTGTTATCTATGTAAATTCATGTTATTGGTCTGTTTATTTACAATCTTATTGAAAAAACAGTAGTCTTTTTATGTTTCTTTACTGTCTCAAATGATTCAAAAGACAAGATTATGATGATTCATTGCTTTTCCCATCTAAAAGTTGAAACTTTTGGCATATGACTGAAGTGGATCATCATTTAGCTTGTAATTTGTAGCTGCGCATCAAAATTAATTTCAGACAAGCTATATCTTAATAATCCAATTTGCAGCGTGCCTAAGAAAAGAAAAATCAAGAACCTAATTTCATTGCTATGTTTTGTCCCTTGTCCCAGGTGATTGGATTGATGGGTCTAACCAATGGCTACCCATTAGATTAATTTATAATTATGTTTCTTATTCTTCTTATTATTTTTTGTTTGTTCTAATTGTTTAGACAGTTATGCTTCTCACACATGATCATTTGTTGCAGAGACTAACCAAATTAGAGGAGGAAGAAAAGAACAGAGTAGAAACTAGGAAGAGGAAATTCTTTGCAGAAATACTTAATGCAATAAGGGAACTCCAGTTGCAAGTGCAGGCCTCTCAGAAACGTCGAAAGCAACGGAATGATGGTGTTCAGGTATGCAAGTTTTTTTTCTATATTCATTCATATGCACTTAAGTATATATGGAAATTTCGATCCGTAATCCATTTACTTATGAATTGGTTGATTTGGGTTGCGTTTTTAAATCTCAAACAGGTTAAATGGTAAAATAAAAATACTAGCTTTAAAGGAAAGGTGTCAAATGAGCTGACTGTTGCCTGAAGTGTTTTTTTAAACCATGAAAACCTCCTAAATAATTCCATTAGAAAAGTTAGATTTAAAAAAAGGGGGATCTCCCGGTTCCCCTAGGGTGCGAGCCTTTGGCTCTGATGTACCCATGGCTGTTTCTGAAATAACCCCTGGGGGTGCGAGCCTTGGGCTTCAATTAATTTAAACTTAGGGTTTTAATTATAATATCTTTATTTTTATAACTAATTTAGGATTTTAAATATATAATTTTGAATTTTTCTTAAAATATTTCAATCCAAGTACTCCCCGCCTAGGCTGATTACTCGCTACACCCAGGTCGACTACCGTCTAGCGAGTTTTACAACATTGACTGTTGCCCAAAGTTTACTTTTATATCATAAAAACCTCCTAAATCATTTTATTCAAAAAGCTAGATTTATTGATATAATATATTTATTGTTAGATTGTAACCATATTTGAGACGTTAATTATTTATGGAAGTTTACACTAGTATGTATATGATGAATGCGAGGCTTGTAGCTTATAATTATAATATTTCAAATTTTAATGTTTTTATATGAGTTAGGCATGGCATGGAAGGCAAAGACAGCGTGCTACACGGCAAGAGAAATTAAGGTTTCAAGCACTAAAATCGGATGACCAAGAAGCATACATGAAAATGGTTGAGGAAAGCAAGAATGAACGGCTAACGATGCTTTTAGGAAAAACAAACGATCTTCTTGTTCGTTTAGGAGCTGCTGTTAGACGTCAAAAAGATGCTGAACATGATGGGATTGAACCTCTTAATGTTCCACAAACCGAGACAAAAATAGAAAAAACTCATGATGATGACGACGATGACGATTTAGTAGATACAAAACTTAATAATGGAGTAAAAACATCGGATTTACTTGAAGGCCAAAGGCAATATAATTCAGTTATTCATTCAATTCAGGAGAAGGTACCAATACAATTCTGTACTGAATCGTACTATATTTTGCCTGGCAATTTTTTAGAATTGTTAATGGGGTGTTTGGATTTGAATAATGAAATAGAATATCACTATTAGTGTTTAGATAAGGGTATATGCTGTAAAATAGCAAATCACTTTTGTTATGGTTTGATTGGCTAATTATACTTATTTTTTGCCTCAATTTGGTGATTATAGTTTGTTTGATGTGTTAATTTGGTAATATAAGCACAAAATGACTAGTACAAACAGTTTAAACGAATGACATGAAATCATTGCCACATGTCATCTGTAACTGCCTAACTGGTCATTTTTTGTTTATATTACAAAAGTAGCACATCAAAGTCAAGTATAATTATGAAAAAAGGGACCAAAATAAGTGTAATAACCCAAAACGAACTGTTGGCAAAAGTATGTTGCTATTTTATGACATTTGCGTTTTGGATAAAGTGATTTCAATAATGGATAATTGATTAAACAGGGGTTAAATAATCTGTTTGATATGAGCTGCAAACCTGCAACGAAACTGATTATTTAGAACAACTATAATTACTTATTTACCTTTCTTTTATATTCTTATATTTAAGATCTTTTACCCCCTTTTTTATTTATACTTTTAGATATGCTGGAGTTATATATGACAAAAAAGTTTAAAAGAATTAATAAGTATTTAAAAAAAGTATTTATAGCTGATAGAAATTAAGTCCGCATTTTTTAATTCAACTACTTTGTTTTTATCTTTTAGTTTCTTAAGTAATCAAATTCGCAGACAATGAAACAACTAATTATCTGATAATTAGAACTTCAAGCACATCAGGTCTCTAATTATTTGCTTCTGTTTATAAAATATCTCATCATCACCGTTTTCAAAACACATTCAAATACTTACAGTTTGTTAGAATTTGGCCAACACTCTATATGTTTTGGTTGAATGTCAAATTGATTTGAAGTTTATCTGTGTTCTATTTGTAAGAGGTCTTTAGAGCAACCTATTTCTATAAATTTGCAACACTTAATAAGTAAAATTTTATAAAAAACCTACAGGTAACAGAGCAGCCATCAATACTTCAGGGTGGAGAATTAAGACAGTATCAGTTAGAAGGGCTTCAATGGATGCTTTCATTATTTAATAACAATCTTAATGGAATATTAGCTGATGAAATGGGATTGGGCAAAACAATTCAAACCATTTCCTTGATCGCATATCTAATGGAAAACAAGGGTGTTACTGGGCCTCACTTAATCGTTGCCCCAAAAGCTGTATTACCAAATTGGATTCATGAATTTTCAACATGGGCTCCTAGGTATGGCATCATTTATTTGAAGTATGTAGGACAAATATCATAAAATAGTAACGTACTTTTGTAAATAGTCCTTTATGGTAATTATGCCTTCTTTGTCCGGGTTTTGTTAATTAGACTTGTGTTGATTTAGTTAATTTAAGCACAAAATGGCCGGCTGTTAAAATGAATCACTCGGCATAAAATCTGCCACGTGCCATCTGCAACCGATTATTTTGTCCTTCAACACAAAAGTATGATTACCAAAATGGATAAAAAAAAAGTACAATCACCAAAACACACCATCGACAAATGTATGTTGCTATTTTATGAGATTTTCACAAATACAGACACATACATAAATACATACATCATACATTCATAAATATATATGCACCCAAAGTACAGCTCTATACTAATTTGTTTTTGCAACAGTATTGCTGCTTTTCTATACGACGGGCGTCTTGATGAGAGAAAAGCAATGAGAGAAGAATTATCAGAAGGAAAGTTTAGTGTCTTGATCACTCATTATGATCTTATTATGAGAGACAAAGCATTTTTGAAGAAAATTCCTTGGTATTACATGGTTGTTGATGAAGGACATCGGTTAAAGAATTCAGAATCTGTGCTTGCAAAGACGCTTGTCTCGGGGTATGCAATTTCTTACCCGTTTACTTATGAACGGGTCAATTCTGGTTATGTTAGCAAACAGGGTCGTAATCTCATTTTCCATTGCTGGATAGATGACGTAATTAATAATTTTTATTCATACCTTAGTGATAATTTCCTTAATAACATCAAGACTCTTGTCGACTGATTCTACGCAATGTTTTGCAGCTATCAAATTCGCAGGAGACTTCTGTTGACTGGCACTCCAATACAGAATAGTTTACAAGAACTGTGGGCCCTGCTTAATTTTCTCCTTCCGACTATTTTTAATTCAGTTGAGAATTTTGAGGAGTGGTTTAATGCACCATTTGCCGATAAATGTGATGTTTCTTTAACAGATGAAGAGGAACTGTTGATCATTCGTCGCCTACACCAGGTGCGTGCGTGTTCCTTTTTTTGTTTTGAAACTGGTTATCTAATTATTACGATATGTGGGGGCAATAGTTGACTTTTAGGGTTTGGTGTTTCTAGTTATCTGATTTTTAGAGGTTAAAATATAAGAATTACCTAAGAGAGCCCCTTCTTAAAGCTAACATGCGAGACCAGTACTCACTACTCATAATACCTAACTCCTTTATTCACAAAGATGTCCTTTTTCGTCATTTATTGTATAAAGTTCGTATGTAGTTAGAATTTGCCAAACACACAAACATCTGATTATTCGATTATTACAACTTCAGTTCATTACCTTTTTGATTGGTTTTCAAATTTAGGTTATAAGGCCATTTATTTTGAGAAGGAAGAAAGATGAGGTGGAGAAGTACCTTCCACAGAAAACACAAGTCATACTTAAATGTGACATGTCAGCATGGCAGAAAGTATATTACCAACAAGTTACTGATGTTGGCAGAGTTGGATTGGATACTGGTTAGTAACTTTTTTTAACCCTAGATTTTTTTAATAAAATTGAGTTATGGGTTTAAAGGCTTTTATTATTTTGAGATTGCAGGAAAAACAAGTAACGAGCATTCTGATTACCAACAAATTAACTAAAAATGTTGCCACTTTCTGGAAATTATGTTATAGATTTATGGGCGAATATAGTTATACTGATTTGCAGTTATGCTGACAAGCAACAGTAAATATGTTATATAGCAAAAAGAAAATCTCTTTTCCACAGGCTAAAAATAGGTTAAAATTTTATTTTCTCAATTTTGGATTTTCCATTTAGTTTGCGTTGCTTTCAGTCTTTTTGGTTGATATTAGAAATTTAAAAGTTTAAACATTAACTAAGTTAGGTTCTCAGAAATTGGAGTACTATTGTACTAATATCAGGGTTTTAATTATTGGGTATATTTATAGTTTTGGTTTTCAATTAATCTTGTAGGGTTTCACACTTTCATAAATGAAAACAACATTAATAGTTAGTTAATTACAACACAAAGATGTATAATGGTTTCCTTTTGCGGCATTTAAAGTCAAAATAAGGTTTTCCTTTATTCGTATATGGTTTTTTTTTTCCAGCGCAACTGTTAAACACTAGCTCACACAGGTTTTATCATATAAAGCAAACAAGTACATAAACATAAGAAATGAAGAGTAGGAAAAAATATAAACACTGAATAACGAATGGATCTATGAAAATGATCTCATTTATACTAATAATAATCTTTTTACAGGAACGGGTAAATCTAAAAGTTTGCAGAATCTGTCAATGCAGCTTAGAAAATGCTGTAACCATCCTTACCTATTTCTGGGTGAATATAATATTTGGCGAAAAGAAGAAATTGTGCGAGCATCTGGAAAATTCGAGCTACTTGATCGTTTATTACCAAAACTTCACAGAGCAGGACACCGAGTTCTCCTTTTTTCTCAAATGACTCGCCTCATGGATATTCTCGAAGTATATCTTCGACTTCATGAATTTAAATATCTGAGGCTCGATGGGTCCACAAAAACTGAAGAAAGAGGGACATTATTAAAGCAATTTAATGCTCCCGATTCACCTTATTTCATGTTTCTTTTAAGCACACGCGCAGGAGGACTTGGTCTTAATTTACAAACGGCTGATACTGTGATTATATTTGATAGTGATTGGAACCCACAGATGGACCAGCAAGCGGAGGATCGTGCACACCGTATTGGTCAAAAAAAGGAAGTCAGAGTGTTTGTTTTGGTCAGTGTAGGGTCGGTTGAAGAAGTGATATTGGAACGGGCCAAACAGAAAATGGGTATTGATGCTAAAGTTATACAGGCTGGATTGTTTAATACAACTTCCACAGGTTCGTTTTATTTCCTTTTTTTTGCATTATTTGAGAATTCTTGAATAATACCAAGCTAAACTTGAAAAAGAAAGAGAAAATGGGGCATTAGCTGCTGGGCCTGGTTTTTTAATGGTCTGTCCCGGTTATAACTGGTTCTCTGACAAAATAGTAATGACCAATATGAGCCTGGCGGTCCTAGTTAGCCTGGTATTGGCCTGTTTATTTATTTATATAATTATATCTATTAAATAAAGCATGAAATGTTAATTTGTTAGATGTTTTGTAATATGAGACAGTAGTATCTAATATTTGTATAATAATTTATTATATAGTAATACCTCCAACAGACGTTATTAGATTCTCTAGACAGATACATATGTCATAAATAAATAATACAAGTTGAATGTATTACAAAAAGCTGGATACATATTAAAAATGGATACAAAACTGAAAATATCCTAAAAAAATTAGTAGGATCAAACAGTATGAAAACTTACAACTTACAAGAGTATGATATTGATAGATATGAACTCCCTAGGAACTAGATAAAGGAAGGAACACGAAGGAACAATTATATTGATTACTTAGAAAACTGAGATTACAAGGATTAAGAAATCAGAAGATTACCCTGTCAATGGAGATCTTACCCAAATCTGAGAAAACCTAGAACAGGTATCTTCTGGCCCAAGCTTAGAAAGACATAACCTCAATTAGAAAATAAGTTTTCGATACCCTTTTCTACTCTCATCAGTCCTCAGCTAAATCTATATATTTGTCTGACTAAAGACTATACAGCCCAAGGTCCACTGGGCTTTCCATTAGAAGGCTGGGCTTTTCCATCTATAAGGATGGAAAGTAGCAATTTCCTTATCAATGCCGGCCCCTTAAAGAGAAGGCTTCTCCTCAAGCCTGAAATCTAGGAATTTTGAGGAACCATTTTTTATTGTGAAACTTAGGCATATACTTTCCAACTTCTGGTCCAGTTACTCAGGAAAAAGTTTCAATGGTGAGCATTGCATCTTCATGTATTCTTGAGCTGCAACTAGCTAAAACTTGCTAGACACCACAAAGCAACGCTTGTAAATTTCCTTGTTTCTCTCTATCATCTACTGGAAAATTTTGGAGCTTGTATGTTTGTTCCAACTTTGTTATTTGATCTCAGAATTGTTTTTGTGCCATTTGCATATTTTTTTTGGATTTGGAATCTAGAAAGCTCGACAAAAGAGCTTTAGGTTCTCATTCATTATCTTCTGCCTATATTTGCAAATCAAATTTACAACGAGCAGTACCTTTTCCTTCCTATAGAATAAACTTCCCGAACATCCATGCTGAAAGTCAGGTTATCTTTAGTTGACATTTGATCTCCAATCTTGTCTATTTCCTCTAAAATTAACATGCACTTCTCTTTTGGCTGTTCAACAGCTCGTCTAAATCTGTGAAGGGCAGCCTTGAGTCTCTAAAAAAATTGTGAGTAGGTCTTTTAAGCCCTATCCCTCAGGCTGAAGCATAGTTCCTCAATGTCTCTCATAAGCATGTCTTTATGAAAAAAAGCCTGCTGCTATATTCTGTATTGAGTTTGCGTTGATTCTTCTAGGGTTTGAACTAAGATAACTTTGTGTTCGTCAGCCTCTTTTAGGCATCTCTCTACTTCAGTTATGGATTCACTGTTAGCTCGTGCCTCTACTAATGCTTCAGCTTCTTTAGCTGAAGTTAATTGCAAATTCAGCCTGGTTTTTTCTGTAATTAGTTGCAGTAATTTCTCCATAGCTGCCTTAAACCTCCTTATGCTCTCCACATTAAACGTGAAGCTTGGCCATCAATTCTTTCTTCTCTTCTTAGAGCTCCCTGATCATTGGTTGTAGTTTCCTAATTTGACATTCTTGAGCAACTTGAATCTTTGGAAGTCCTTCACATTCTGCCAAAATTTGAGTGATTATTTCATCATTTTTCTCTCTTTCAGAAAAACAGCCACATCACTTTTCTTATTTTGCTCCCTACATAATGTATCCCTTTCTTTTGTATGAGCATAAACTTTTCTTTCTAGAGTTGGAACTCTTTGATGATAATCTTTTTGTAGAGACTCGTTACCTGATCCATAATTATAGACTTCAGTTGCATCTTGCTCACCTAAAAGCGCACTCCATCATTTCCACTCCATCGTCACCTTTTCTAGTTCAGCCAAAGGATCTGCACGACCCACCACACTGATTTCTCAGCACGAGCCGCATAATCGTACTTGTGAATCAACTTCAGCTTCACATGGTTGACAACATGGGTAGTTGCCTCATCAGTTAATTAAATATTTATAGTTTTAGAATTTTCAGCAACATTCTCTGCATCTTTATGGTTAAAAAAAAGCAGTTTCAATAGGTTTTTCAGTAGTGCTATTATCTCCTTTACAACGTCAATAACTGTATCTGAACGACGATCCTCATTGTCTTCGGTGTTTAGCTGCAAAATAGGTTTTTCTCCTTCATGTCAGGGTAGTTATGAATCTGGGCTATTAATTTGAATGTGTGATGAGCAGGTCGAAGTGGTTCTGTGATAGTAGAATTATGGTTATAATCAATTAGTAATTGAGTTGGTTTTAGAGGCTGATGGCCATGAAAGGCATGCAAGCAACATAAATATTCATATAGGTGGTTTACGACACCATATAGCACACAAAGGCATCAATGGCTCTAGGCACACCTTATTAACCAAATTTGATTCTGGACTTTCATCAAACAGCAAAGGAGTTATGGCAGATCCTTCTAAGATTACGGATTTACGGTTATGGTTGAGTAAACTATATACCTCAAAATGGCTTGAGAACACTGTCTGAAGGGTCCCCACATGCTTAAACAATTCACGTCTTTGTGGGAGGTATGTTTAAACAATTCACCCTTCACCTTAGATAAGCCTTAATTTGGGCTTGAGCTCGTTTAGGCTCGGCTCGTTTCGAGCTTTTAACAATCCGTGCTTGAGTAGCTCACGAGCAGCTCGGCTTATTTACATCCCTACTCAAAAGGGCTCAAGTGCTCAACAACGAAAGAAAAGGTGGATGGTGCGAGAATGAAGGTTCAATTCGAGGTTGGTGATTATGTTTAATCTAAACGGTTAGAATTGGAATTTATAGCTATTTCCTTTTTTGTATTCTCTGTATATATATCTTGTATTTGTACCATTTCTTAATTAATTCAATGAGAATTATCACAGAAATCATTCTCAATTTTACATAAATTTCGGCCACATAGATAGGCGTTGGTAGCCAAGAGAAGAAATGAAAAGTTGGTACCTAAATTTTATAAACCTTGTAAATTACTCGAGTGAATCGGAAAAGTGGCTTATGCGCCTCCACTCTACATTCTGACCATTGGTGCCTTGTGTCACCCCTGCCACTGGGTTTTGGTGCTTCACGAAACCAACAGTCCTCTTCTCGATTGATTTTGGTATATCACTCAAAAAAGCTTCCATAGAGGGAACTGATTTAGATATTTCTCGCATCTGGGAGATTAGGCAATGGAGTTCTATATCTTGTGAATCGATACATGATTGCAATTGGGTGCTCTCTTGAGGTTCTGCTTCCATGTTGGTGTCCTGGCTATGGAACCAATAAATAAACTCACTAAGAATTAAATAAACGACGGAATAAGAAGGAAGATATTATATTCATTACTTAGAAAACCGAGATTACAAGGAATAAGGAATCAGAGGAAAACCTTGTTAATGAAGATCTTCCCTACCCAAACCAGAGAAGACCCAGTAGAATTGGAATTTTCCTGCCCAAGTTTACACAACCGAGACCTCAATTATAAAATATACTCCCAATATCCTTTTTTACTCATCAGCTATACACACACATACATATAAAACTCCAGCTAAAGACCATACAGGCTAGTTTTCATTAGAAGGCTAGTTTTCATTTATAAGGAAAGTAACATTTTCCTATCAGATATTGACGGTATGAGTGATTTTGAGAGAAATGAAGAACAAGAGAATGCTAGAGATGAAATCCATTTAGATTGGTGTAGGCTAACCAACCAAAACCAATATTTCTGTTTGTAACAAGACTTAAAAGGTTAAAAATCAAGATGTTTGCTCCTGAAATTAGCTGTTATATTTGGTATTTTAGGGGAAGTTAGCATTAGAAATTTGAAAAAAAAGAATCCGCCTTTTATTGTTTATAGCGGGTAGAAAGCACACAAATTTGAATTGCGGTCTTTATGTTAACAAAACTCGACACAAAGGCTGAAGTGATGTTTTTATTTTATTTTTGTACAGCTCAAGACAGGAGAGAGATGCTTAAAGAGGTTATGCGTCGAGGTACAAGTTCCCTTGGAACAGATACACCAAGTGAGAGAGAAATCAACCGTTTAACAGCTCGATCAGATGAAGAATTCTGGCTTTTTGAGAAAATGGACGATGAAAGAAGACAAAAAGAACGATACAGATCTCGCCTTATGGAAGATCACGAGGTACCCGACTGGGCTTACACTAAACCCGACAACCCAAAAGACATGAGGGGTAAAGGATTTGACTACGAAACCGCTAATCTCTCTGGAAAAAGACGTAGAAAACAGGTAGCTTATGCTGATATACTAGGCGATTCACAGTTTATGAAGGCTGTTGAACCACCTCCAAATTCTAACAACCATGTCGAAGAAGAAGCAGCAGATGATGTTTTGGAAAGCGAGGGAACAACTGAACGTGGGTCTGGGTCAACGTTAAAAAGGCCAAGATCCCCCAAGAGCGAGTTTGTTGGCGTGGATGACGGAAGCAGTGTTATCGGAGACTTACCCACATGGAAGACACATAAGAAAAGATCGATTCTTCGTTTTCTGTGATTTTGATTCTCGGGTTCTTTAGTTCGTGTTGTAACATGGTCAACTAGGTTGTATTTTGACTGTTTTGTTGACAAATTTTATGGGTTTATGTTTGTTTGCTATTGAAATTCATTTACTGTATCATGTGATAAGCATATAAAGCAGTTCTGTATAACTTGCCTGTTTTTTAGGGATGACAAAAACCCGATCCCGATGGAAATACCCGAATCCGAAACTTTTGGGACGAGATTTGGGACTGGTTAATGGTTATGGAACCAGATATCAGATTTCTTTCAAAAAATTTTGCGGGTTTTGAATGATTATGGTTTTGGTCAATACCTGCCCAATCACATGATCCCGAATCATTTATATTTTTATAATTTTATTATTAATATAAGAGTTAATTTCATAAATGGTCCTTTAACTAACCATGAATTACAAGTTTAGTTCTTTTTTAAAAAAAAGTTGCAAGGTACTGTCCTTTAACTACTATTTTTTTTTGCATTGATATTCCTTTTTAACATTTTCTGTTAACGAGTGTGTTAATTTATACAAAATGACTATTATACCCCTAAATTTTTTTTATTTACTTCTTAATAATAAATTCATTATTATTATTATTATTATTATTAAACATTTTAACATATTACAAGTTAAAACCACCCCTTCCTCTTTTAATTCCATTTGCCTTTTTCCTTTCCCTATCCTTCCCTCTAGACGTGCACAAATACCGGATAATACTATAACTGGTTATAGTATTATCTGGACCGGTTTTCTTTCCGCACGTCAAAACCGGTTTTAATAATAACCGGTTAAGATAATATCTGGTTTTTAATCGGGAATTTCACTCTGGGTTTTTCTTAATAACTCCTCACAAGTCTCAAGTTTTTCAAACTGTTTTTGGATTTGTGATTCAAGAAGGCTTTGTTTTTCTAACACTAGTTTATAATTTTTCAAAGCAACTTTTGAAAATAGATTTAGGCGATTATAAACACAAGTAAGATTATTGATTAAATCTGATATTTTGGGCTTAGAGTTTTCTAAATCAAAGGTAATATATTCAAGCTCAGCAGTTCGAGAATTATTATATCAGTGTTGAATATCTTGTTCAAAGCGATCTGACATAATCCTTTTCATCAAACTTTGTATAAAAATTTCATATAGTAATCTCACCCAGTGGTTAACCGTTTCTTCGGGACCTTCCCAGACGGCAATTGCACGGTCTTTTGATTAAAATAAGGGTTTTCATAAAAATTTCTTACTTGATTATTCAAATGAATGAACAAAAATCCTTTCCGGTTATGAATAAAACCCTAGCTGCGTTGCTCGAATAAGGAGGCCTTAGCCTTCCATAATGAGCTTTATAATAAATGGTTTTATTACAAGCTCTGATACGAGATTAAAAATATATGCTATAACCGGTCTAACCGGTTCGGATAATACTATAACCGGTTATACTAAAAACCCGTTTTTAAAAAAACCGATTACGTAATTTTTTTTGAGTATTTTTCTAACTACATTTCCTATAATATAAGGTACTTCTTCAAAATGTATTAAACTATACCCCAAATGTTAATGTGTGTATCTACTTTCCAAAAATTTTATTGTGTGTATTGAACTTTTATTTTGTTGTTATTATACGTATTTTGATTACATAAAAAAACAAAAAAATTACAAGTTTAGTACATACAATAGGAAGTTTAATACACATAATAACACGTTTTTTTGAAAGTTCGATACACACAATAACATTTTTGAAAGATGGATACACACATTAACATTTGGAGTATAGTTTAATACATTTTGGAGAAGTAAACCCTATAATATATACTATAAAAAACATATATATGAAAGAAAATTTAAATTTTGATTAATTAAAATACTTAAAAATTACAAAATCCAAATTACAATA
>JAUEJL010066812.1:0-17300 GCA_032274825.1 Drosophyllum lusitanicum | reverse complement strand
TTTTGCTCTGTAAAAAGTGATGAATATGTTGGATTCATCAAAAATAAATTGATGAAGAACTAGTTTTAATCAATAAAGAGGATTTTTTTATTGCCTCTTACCCTTTTTACCATAAAATCCTTTTTACTTGATCTCTACCCTATATGTATATATATATATATATATATATATATATATTAAGGATCAAATGCAAACGCCTATATCATTGCGAACGGTTTCATACAGCTCCAATTTCATAAACATATTTACTTTATATATGGTGGAGATGAAGAAGTCAAAAGTTATGGCTGGTTTCATGATTTAATTTCATGAACATTATTTAATTTCATGATTTTGTTTTTCAATTTACGATGGATAAAATTCTAGAGATGTATTTAGATGTAATGATTTTAAGCTGGATGAAGGGTTTTTAAATAAGATGTAATTGTTTTTTAAACGAGAAATAATTAAGTCATTTAATGAAGATGCAGTACTTTAACGGTACTTTATGTTTATTAGACGAGATGCAATGATTTTAAGTTGGATGCAGTGAGTTTATAGACTAGATGCATTATTTCTAGCGTTCTCATTTTAAGGACTGTTTCTATTGGATCCTCACCCGTTTCTTATATTCCGTCTACATAAAAAAGAATCATGCTACGTACATCTCATCTCAAATGTAGTAAACGTTTAGTGATTAAATTGATAAAAATAGTTTAGAGATTGAATTGTACCAAAAATAGTTTAGTGATTAAATTGATAAAAATAATAAAAGTTTGTGAAATTTTAACCTTTGTTAAAACGAACCAACTTTTGTTTTTTGGTTGTAAACGTATTTATTCCCAATTTGATAATAGCATCGTGTTTCCCTTTTTGTTGCATCATCATTTTACTTTTCAAGATCAATGTCACACTTTATTTGGTGCACCATCGTACCACATGAACTAATTAGGCAACGCTAATTAACTATTAATTTCACTTAAAATAAAATTTTAATTGCATAATTAATATATTAAACAAATATTTAGCACATATAGAAGACGTCAGGATCATATATGCACCACTGGTTATGTGACTTGTGTCATATTTGTATGATTGTATCAACTTCGATTATGGGTTGGAATGGATCTGTTTGGTTTGTTTTGTGTTTAAAAAGCAAACCATTAATTGAATCATGTCAGTTATAACAAATCTCCAACAATTGGTTATCGGTTAATATCAGTTAACTTTACGGTTATTATCAGTTAACCGTTAGTAATGTGTGTTTTTTTAACTTTTTTTAGATTAAATCACATGATGTTTTTTTAAATGAGATCGATTAAATGCTTAAATTACTTAAAATATAACTTGAGTAATAACAAGTTTCAATCAACAATAATAATACAATTTACATAGGTTAATAACAAGTTGTAAGTACCAAAATATAATTAATAGCAAATCTAAACATCAAAGTACATTAATCAAATAAAGTTTTAAACGACTACATAATAAGGATGGCCAAAAAACCTGAACCCGATGGGAAACCCGAATTAGACGGGACGGGGCGGGGCAAATGTTATCGGGGATCGGGGCATTAACGGGTTTTTTCGGGTTTCGGGGTAGTGACTGGGGATGTCTTCCCCCGTCCCGCCCCGATTATATATTATATTCATACTTTTAAATATTATATTTATATTTATATTATTTAATATGTATATATATACATAAATAATTTGTATTGTATTCTATGGACGGTTTTACAGCCGAAATCTTCGTTTTTCAACTGTATTTTCCTGTTTGCATTTTATATTTTTGTGAATGGATGTACAAATTTTGGGGCAAAAACGGGGAACGGGGTAAGCCATAGCCCCGATGGGGCCCCCCGATAAGCTCCCAGATGGGGAACGGGACGGGGCACAATTTCCTTATCGGGTTTGGGGACAGGGATTGTCTGCCCCGTCCCGAACCCGCCCCATTACCATTCCTACGACTAAAGAAGTGAAGCGTATCTCATTATAAAATGATAGGTGGATAAACAAATAAATTAGTAAACAATATATATATTATTAATAGCCAATTGGTTCGGTTATTAACGAATTGGTTTATAGTAGAAACCAAAACCGAACCGATATAATCCGTTTTCACAAATAAAAAACCAAACCGTTTGTTTTTGAAATGGTTTGGTTTATCGTTCGGTTTTAACAGTTATAATTGTTTTAGTTTGATTTTTCGGTTATTATGCTTACCCTTTCAAGTATCAAATACCATACAAAATGGTATGAGTGTAAAATTGAAAATATGAAAATGTTGAGGGAAAAAAATAAAAAATAAAAAGACTCCATTAATAAGAAAAAGCAATTAATGACTTTAGATAGCAAAAAGGACGATGATAAAATATGTTGTTTTGCCTTACAATTCTCCACTTCTCAATGTCTATCCCCCACCACCAATCCCGACTCATATCAAATCATTTGTTGTTGTTCAAAGTTAAATACAATAATTATTCCCATTAACCTCCTTCCACCCTTCCTCCTCCAAACAACTACCGCCAGCCGCCGCATCAACACCTGCGTTTGGGCTTTCCAGCTCTCTCTTCTCCTCCTCCTCCGCCACCTCCTCCCCTTCCGCCTCACTCCGTCGCAACCCAATTATGTTTTTCTCAGCCTTCACACTCAACGTCTCCACCAACTCCCTTAACGCCTTCTGTTTGTCTCGCCGGTTTTTAATTAAGATCTCGCTGATATCCGCCGGAGTCATCTCCGCCGCATTTGTAACCTCCTCTAGCCTCCGTAAAACTTCAGTCTCCAGGTCATCCGGCGTACACCCAAGGTAATTTTTTAGCAAAATTTTTAATGAAGGGAGGGAACAGTAACTCATGAAAACGTGCATATCCATCCGTCCGCTACGTAACAATGCCGGGTCAAGTTTTTCAATGTGGTTCGTTGTGAACACGAATATTCGCTCCGACCCGCAACATGACCATAACCCGTCGGTAAAGTTTAGTAAACCGGACAATGTAATGGAACTATTACCACCGGTTTCGGTATCCGGCGAACCGTCGAGGAAACAAGAATTGGTTCCATCTCCACCGCCGTTGTTGGTTTCTTTACGATTTGCCAGATTTATTGAACAATCAATGTCTTCTATTACGATAATTGATTTGGAACTCGTTTTCATTAGTAGTTTCCGGAGCTCCAAATTCGTCTGAACTTCGGTTAATTCTAGATCGTAAATGTCGTACCCTAGAAAATTCGCCATCGCGGCGATCATGCTGGATTTTCCTGTGCCAGGGGGACCATACAAAAGGTACCCGCGTTTCCATGCGCGTCCAGTGCGCGTGTAAAACGCCTGCCCGTCGGCGAAATCCCGGAGATCTGACATGATTTCCGATTTCTTCACCGGATCCATCGCAAGTGTATCAAATGTGCTAGGGTGCTTGAACGGCACCGATTCCCATGGCTGTCCCCTGGAGTCCAGGGAACCTCCGCGGGAATTTGTGTACAGCAACCTGTCTTCGTTTGTTCTTCGAATTTCATTCGCTTTTCCATTGATGAAATCAAGGTAGGGTTCGAGGATGTAGGGTTTGTCCCTTTTGTTGATCCGGAGCGTGAACCCACGCTTTTCTTCTGGCAATGGACGCCAGGAGAACGTCTGGGACTGCCGTGGTGTGACGGTGTGTTCCCAGACGACGGAAACACCGTTAAATTCGTCGGTGAGACGGTCATTATGGGAGAGACTGAAGGTGATTGCGGAGGAGTTAAGGCCGCGGGTGAGTGAGAGACGGTTGGAAGAGGTGGCTGCGCAGGAGGAGGCGGCGGCAGAGGATAGGTAAAGCTGAACAGCGTTATAGAGCTCATTAGTGTTGACGCCTTCGATCTCAGTGATGTCGTAATAGCAATAGGAAGAAAAGCAGTTAAAGAAACGTTGGAAGAGTTTAAGGAAGGCGAAGCGGAGCTGTGGTGGGAACACGGCGTGGAGAAGTGTTTGGGAGAATGCCCAGACACCCATTAGAGACGCCATGGTTGTCCATATCTCCTTCATAACAGTGGTGGGTTTATGGAGTGTAAGAGAAAGCAGTAGATTGATTTGGTGAAAATCAAAGTCCAAGTTGTTGGAATTTATAGATTAACAAATGCCTTTTACATTAACTTTCTTTGTACCATATTTATTAATGGGGTGTTAATTTGTTTTAGGCATGTTTTTAAAAAATGCGTTAAGTTGCGAGGCTCGACTCTGACGTTAAAAAATAGCTTTTGATGGAGGGGTTAGGCGTGACGTAAGACAAGGCGGCATAAGACGCGCCTTTACGCACCAAATGACGAGTTTTTTAAGGCGTGGCGCATAGAAAATATATATTTTTTTTAAATGTGACTTTTTTATATACATTTTGCGATCGCGTGTATGAACTTCTATAAATTTGTATTTTGTAATTTATATATGTTACTTTACTCCTAATTTGTGCAGCTTTGTGTAATTTATATATTAATAATGATAAATTTGATATAAATATTTATAAAGTATATACAAAATTGTCGCCTTAAAAAATCATGGCTCTTAAAGCTTGAGGCTTGACCTCACCGTCACGCCACGCTTTACGTTTTTTAAAACCTTGGTTTTAGCTTATTTAGGGCTTATTTTTTATAAGCTAGTTTTTTTCTGACTTTTGAGCTTATTATGAGTTACAAAAAGAAAATAAGCTGAACTCGTGAAAAATAAACTGAAAAAACAAGCTTATGAAAAATAAGCCCGGAAAAAAAACCTTCGGGGGTGTTTGTTTTAGCTTATTTTCCGAGTTTATTTTTTATAAGTTAGTTTTTCCGGCTTATTTTCTAACTTTTGAGCTTATTATTAATTGAAAGAAGAAAATAAGTCAAACTCGTAAAAAATAAGTTTAAAAAAACGAGCTTATGAAAAATAAGCTCAGAAAAAAACTCTTAATAAACTAAGACAAACACCCCCTAATTATTTGTATCTTGTTTTATATGGTTTAAAGGTTTCTATTTATTTTATTATTAAATATTAATATTGCTTTGCAAAAAAGACAAAATAGTAACTTTTCATGAATCAAATTCAAAATTGTTGAATTTAGATAATGGTTTTTGAGAGAGAAAGAAAACTACGAGTCTAAAAGAATAAAACATGTGTATGAAAGTACGATCAATAAAATGATTAAATTATATGATAGGAGTAAAATAAGAAAAAAAAAGAGTACGTGTGATTCATGTGTTACTTCCCTACATAAGATTTTCGTTTGTTCGATCAATCCACACACAAAAAGACATGGATACTATGCAATTATGCAAACATGACAAAAAAACTATGGGGCTAAACCACTTCCACGTTACCTTACTTAACGATGATTTCAAGGTGTTTCTCTTTTTTTCTTCAAGTCGTAATATTATTGCACCTGTTCCTCCATATTTTGATACTTCGGGTTTGGATTTTGTTATGTTATTTAAGAATGCAATTGTTTATTCCGGGAAAATGTTGACAGCTTTGTTTCATTTATACAAATTTGGCTTCTAACTTCCGCTGTTTGGCCTTGAGCGAATGTGCAATATTGCTTACATGCTACGGCAAGGAGTTTAGCTTTTTCGCTAAACTTTTATACAAAATTTCAATGAACTCTAACTTCATGTATATAAACATCAACAAAAAAGAAAAAAGAAATTGGACTAAACAACCAAAAACTGTAAAGTATAATTATGCATCTAGCCAAACACCTTACTAGTTAGTAACATATTTAAGGAATATTGCATAGTAGCTTGAGGCCAAATTTGCATAAGAATAAGCCAAATTTTCTATAAAAACAAAACTTTTAACATTTTCCCTGAGTAAACAATCAGCCATGTAAAACCATCAATCAAATGGTAAAATGTAAGATAAAACTACTCACTTCTGATGTATTGCTCTTTGGGTAGGCACTCAACATGATTGGTGGCTTTAACAGTGGCAACATCCACATCCCAAATCAGAAAAACAAAATCCAAACCCTAATTATCAAAAACTGTTTATATGTGAATGGTGTGGTTACACCAAACTTATGGTGATAAAGTTTGATTATATTAATACTTTTGTACAGTTCAGTAAAAAAAATTTACGTTTTGAAAGACTTTTTAACCTATATTAATTTGTATGTGAAAAGATTCATAAATACTTTATTAACAGTGTAATTTATTGTTTATATATTATTGTAGGTGTGTTCGGTATGGAGCTTTTGGAGCTGGAAGTTTTTTATATACCAAATTACCTAAATATACCCTCTTTAATTGTTTTATAATTCCTTCTATTTTTATGATTTGTTCTTTTTTTCCATTTTACACTATTCAGCTCAACTACCGGTTATTTGCCAAACACATAAATATAACTAAAATATACAGCTACTAGATATTTCCGTCAAACATACCCTATGTTTATGTTCTTTTATCTTCTCACTCAAAATAACATAAAATGACTGAAGATTATATATATGGAGTCATGTTACGTTTTATTGTTAGAATTAAATGTAAGTGCATAATTCGTTTGGTGTTGAGGTAAATATATTTCAAGAAAACACACACTATTGTATACAATATAATTTAAAAATAAAAAGTTAAAACTATTTACAGAAACAAGCGAAAAATAAAGATCATAAAAAGAAGAAAACTAAAAACTGGTAAAAAGAACAATGATGGAAGTTAAGAAATATTATTTCCCTCTAATTTATTCTTTAACTTCATCATCTTATTCATTAAATAATGTTATGTGTAATCTATTAATTCTCTTTTTTTATATTCTCTTTTAATTTTAATACATGTTTTAATATTATGAGTTGGAGGATTTAACAAAACATACCCCGAATTTAGAAAGTTATTAAATAAGGTGACAAATAAAATTTGAGGAAAAATAAATAAAAGTTATAAATTATTAAATGGTTTAAAATAATGATTTTAAATTTATCCTCGTTAGGATTTATAAATATCGTTTGGATAAGTTGTAAGTCGGATAGGGAAACGGGATACCCGCTACAAAAGAGACAACCGGCTTAAGGCAACAACCCCCTTTTACTCTCCTTTCTTTCTTGTTCGTTCATGTATACACACACCTACATCTCCTTGTTTTGGGTGGAAGAAACATCAAAGGATTATCAAACCTTTTCAAATCTAAAATCAAACACCAACATCATCTTTGAATTGTAAGTGTACTTATCTACTTTTCTTATTGTTCTTTAAGATTTCGAGTATTAATGTGTTAATCTTAGGGTTTCCTCCAAAAAGTGATTTTGATGCTAGAAAATTGTTCCTACAGCTTTTAGATGTTGGTTTAAGCTCAAATTAATGATTAAAGTGTAGAATTTTGGTAGATTTGATGAAATGATTCAAATGGGTCAAAATGGGTAAACTAACCTAAATTTTGAATCGATTGTTCAAATGAGTTTTGGTGTATGTTAGTAGATTTATTAAGGGGCTTAAAGAGTGTACAAATGGTTAAATTTCATCTGGGAATCGAATTGAATGGTTTTTGGGTCATGACGCTTCTGGGTTACCAGTTAACCATTTTGTTGTTTTTCACATGTTGATGCTTGGGGTTATAATTATAGGTTGAAACACGGATAAAAGGCTTCGTTAAAGGATAATAACAATATAACACACATCTTGTATCACAGGTGAGTACCTCGAACTAGCACTTGTAATTAGTGAATCGTGAATACTAGTGTTTCTAAACGAATATGCTTAAGAGAGATACCTATAATATATCATCAAACAATTATGGATATGAATTTGAGATAAATGAAGTATGTATAGTTTAATTAAAACAACTACTGATATGCCAAATAGTTAAAGTGAAAATAGTCTGTTAAATTGAATACTTGAAAGCACAGTACGGAGTTCCACAATATACGATGCAGTTAAGTAAACACGCGAGGGGTTCATGTAAAGAATTATACAATACTCGTACAAGTATATTTACAGTTATACATATACAGAGATGCTTATGGTCATATAAATACAGAAATATTTACAGTAGTACATATACAAACACATTATTTACATGGATACAATGGTAGTTGTACAGGTATATATATGATAACTATACGGTTACGGTTATGCAAATGAAAGAATTATTATTATACAAATACAGTACACAAATATGGAGATACAAGTACAATATTAATATGAATACAATTACAAGTATACAAATATGGATATAAAGATGCACTACTTATACATCTATAGTTACTGTTACATAGCTACAAACATACATATACAATACTCATGTAGACATACTTATAGTTAAACAGATGTAGATTTATAATATTTATACGGATATAATTACAATTATGTTGAGATAGACATAAAGATACAGTTACCGATGCAAACACAGATATATTGGCACAGATATATAGATATAGTATTCGTATGGATACAAATACAGATAAACAGATACGGATGTACAGATACAGTATTTATACATATACAAATATAGTAATGCAGATATGGATATATAATAATGGTATTCAAACAGATATATTTATAGCATTACAAATACATATATAAAGATACAATCGTTATACGAGTACAGTTACGGTTGTTTGGATATAATTACAGTAAACGTGGAAAAAGTACAATAATAAGTATTGTATGGATACAATACAATAGTATGGGTCCGGAAGCACTTATGATACAAATATGGTTAATCATACAAACAATTTATGATCAAATAAAGAGTTACAGTACATATTTATAGGTACTGTTTCGGGTTGCCTACTGAGCTTTATAGCTCATCAGATATTTCTAACAATATTCAGGTATTGGAAGATTAGTGGATGTTGATTCAGTGGATGAACTCGTGTTTTGTAACTAAATTATTTAAAGCTTACTTAGTGTCAATTGTTCCCCGAATTTTAAATCAAAAATCTTAAATATTAAGTGTTTGTAAAGGTTTTTAAATATTGCTTCCCCTATTATCTATAAATTAGATTTCGGTTGCGCTAAAGTTTGTATTGCTACAAAGAATTTCTGTAAAGTATTATTACTAAAAACGGGGCGTTACAAAAATGATATAAAAACCTTTCGGAAAAGAAAGTTGAAAAAGAGGGGTAGATATAGCCTGAAAAAAATAAAACCATAAAAGCGAAGCAAATTAAACTCAAGATTAAAGACATAGAGGTGGAATGTAGCTAGGCAAAACCTTGTTGCTTTCTTTGAGAGATTTTATATCATCTTACTAATTTTTTTTGTCCATCATTCTACTCACTAAATCAAGATATTAAAAGTTAGGTTTAGTATCCAAAAGTGTATCGAAGTTGTCACTTTTTGCTATTGTCTATACCCATTTTTTAAAACTACCGTTTAATATACTGAACTTTTAAAAATTACCAAATGATGTATTCAACCTGCTATAGCAGGTTGAAGACCGATGTGTCACCGGTTTTGATGATGTGTTAGGTGATATGGCAGGTGACATGGATTTCCAAATTTTAAAAGTTTTAAATAAGATGATTATATATTTTTAATAATAATAATAATAATAATAATAATAATAATAATAAAATGAAGAAGATCCGGAACATCTGTGTTTGCGTTTGTGTTTGTGTTATCACCTAGATCCGGCAACCACCTTCGACCACCACCACCTTCCGGAAACCACCACCACCTTCAACTCCATTTGCTCCGCCTATGTTAAAATCATGGGTTGTCTAACTGGGGTTGAGTTCGATCTGCGTTTCTTGGTTTCGTTTTCTCTGCCTGTGTTACAATCGATGGGTTCTCCGACTAGGGTTGAGTCCGATCTGCTTTCTTAGTTTCTTCAAGATCTTCATCAATCGATTTTATGAATGTATGTGAAAGGTTTCGACTTAAACACGATTTTTTTTCTATTAGTCGATTTGCTCTGTGTTACAATCGACTTCCATCAACTGTGTTACAATCGATTTTGGTTCCGATGTATGCATCTTCATCTCCATACGGGTCTCAAAATTCAAGACCATCGGACTCAAGGAATTTTGTTTTACCGATTTAGAGGATGAGTACATGTATCGATTGAAGGATGATGAACGTATATCGACTCAAAGGATGATACACAGAGCTTCGAGTTCTTCAATGGTGATTCCACACTGTTCATACGATTAGGGTTTTATGAAGTTCTTGAATGGCGATTTCATCTGCCTTCATACGACTAGGGTTTGGACAAAGCTAGGATTTCTTCATTGATTGAACAGACCATCAATTTACAAAGGTTTTCGGTATACAGATCTGGAGATTTCATTCACAAAGTTCTTGAATGGCGTTTTCATGTGTCGATATCACCGATTTTGGTTCGATTTGGGGTTTCCATGTAAGTTTCAACCTGTTCTTCTTTCTTCTTTATTTCAATCTTTGTTCTTATGATTCAGATCTGTATGTTTGTGTTTCGGTTTTGCTTCTTGTTTTATCAATTAAAGGTTTTCGTTTAGGGTTTCATCGAGTTCTTCATATGTCTATGCTGGATTTTCTTGTTCTTGTTCTAGGTTTTGATTGAAGGTTCTTCACCTGCTTCAAGTTCTTCACCTTTGAATTTCATATGAATTATGGATTGTAATTTTTTTATTAACACTGATGTGGCAACAATTAATGATGTGTCAGATGATGTGAAATTAAAAATAAATGAAAAAGTAAAAAATAACTTGTAACCTGATCTATAAGTTTCAAGATACAGTAAATGGTAGTTTTAGGAAGTTTGATACACTAAATAAATGGTAGTTTGATAGTTAGGTATATACAATAGCAAAAAGTGACAACATTCGATACACTTTTGGGTTTGTAGGGTTTGAGCAGAAAATCAATTGCCAATCTCTCTTTATTAAATATAAACTCATCTTTCATCAATTATGTCTAATTCAACCAATAGCAACATAAACTTCCCCCAATTTTGATTTTTGATTTAAAATTAGGTTTTAATTTTGATTTTTTCCATTGAATTGTAATTTCTAATTTCATAAATATAAATTTTCAATTTGATTATGAGGGGCTATATAAAACATATAGGTTTTGTTTGTATAAATTTTATAATTATAATTAACTGATGTATTTAATTGTATTTGTTTATAGTTTTTTCTTTTATAACTTTCAATGTATAATGATTTGTATAAATACAATTATATATTTACGATCGTCTAATTTTATCTACGTTTTGATATAAATTTTATTTTAATCTGACACAAAATTAAAAAAACTATTTTTTAATTTTTATAAGTAAAACAAAGTATATTTCATAACCATTAAAGAAAGTGAGTTACTATCTTTGATTTTGTGTAAATCGAAACATAATGACACTTAAAATTTTCCAAATAAAAAGAATATTTTTACTTATCTTTTTTATAAAACTTAAACTATTGAACATATTTATGGTTAATTTTTATATTTATGAGTCACTACATCAGTATGCATTTTCTATGATGTATTTTTGATTTAGGGTATATGATAATATCTATCTACAACCGCTAAGTGATGTATAATCCTTTTTTATGATGTAATTTATGTTTATAAATCTCTAAATCAATTATCTCTTTCGTTGACATAATCATACAACGATAAACTCTCAATCTATTTTTCGATGTCAATGATTTCATAATAAAATATTGATTCAACTGTGATGGTTTTAATAAACACATTTTTAGTAAGTGATTAACCGGCCAGAACCTTGTATATCATAAAAGAAGGTTATGAGCGTGACATTCCAAATTTTGAGTCAATATTATTATAATTTAATGAGGTGATTTATGTATTTGTTAGGATTTATAGTTTGGGTTTTATATATGTAATAATAATGAGAAATTATGGTTAAACTTTATATTTTAAAATAATCCTTTAGATTTTGAAATTAAGAAACATAAATTAACTATTTTATATTTATTATTATTACATTAAGATGTTTGACTTTCATTTTTAATATACTATGTTTTTATTATTATACTTGGATAAAATTAATGATGACTAATTGTGTATCACATGAACATCTAACAAATGAAGAGGTTGATCACATATATAAATGATTACATGATATTAGTGAGCATGTTTTGATCGGAATTATTTTTAAAAGAGAATAATTTTGGTTTCAACAAATGAAGAGGTTGAACACATAAATGATTACATGATATCAATGTTAAACACTAAGGAGATATCATATTTCAGTTCATATAATATATGTTCACATGAGCTTTGATTTCAAATGAAGAATCGTTGTACACACTAGATATACTTAAGTCCCTTAGAGTTTCATCTTTGTGACGACGATCGTAACTCAAAAATAAAACTACGAGTGTAACATACAAAGAAGTACTACATAAAATATGAAAGTCATATTAATGTCAATCTTTGAACATTCGATAAATATGTTATTTTATTACTTATGTTTCAATAGATATGATTCTGTCTGTTTAAACTATTTTATATATTTTATTTATGTGTTATTACATGTTAAATGTTTCAGATTTTTTAAAGTTTTCTTGTACGTGCACAAGTCATTCAACTAGTAAGTAGAGTAACTCAAGATTATTATTAAGCACATTGCACAGTCACACTTGTAAATTATGGGACAATACTCAACATGTCCCCTTACGTGTGACTTTTTTTCGGATAACATGTGGATATTTATGGGTTACGTGGAGTGTGCATGTGTGATCGTTTGACCAACCACGGGTGAACCTAGCTCTAATACCATATAAGTTTGTAGGGTTTCAACTCAAACGACAATGAGTGGAGAAACACATCACCCTTATTAAACATATTGTAAAATCACACTCGTCCGATGTGGAAACATGCTCAACAGACGTGTTAATAAAAGGATGAAGTAGAAATATTGAATAGAAAAAATATATAATTTTTCTACTTTTTTGAAAACCTCCTATATAAATATTAGAGTTGTGTTCAATAAAGTCCATGTAAAAAACATAGTCCTAAAATTTTAATATTTAATCACAGATGATTTAGTATACAATCACATGTAATTTGTAAAAGCATCACATGTGAATTACGAAAATGCCACTCCGCTCAAAATTTTAAAATGCAATCTGGATCATTGATGTCATTGATCCAAAGGCTAAAATTAGTCCCTTAGGACTGTGAATTAAGTAATTCACATGTGATTGGTAAAAGCATCACATGTAAATTACGAAAATGTCATTCCGCCCAAAATTTTAAAATGCAATCCGGACCATTTATGTCATTGATTCAAAGGTTAAAATTAGTCCTTTAGGACTATGAATTAAGTATAAACTATATTGAACATTACATATGCCTTTTTGAAAATATAATTTGTTGCACATTAAGACAACCGTGAATGTAATAAACGGGTTTTTAATGGGTTTAAAGTGGACAAAATATAGAAATTCAAATTAAAACGTATGTAATCGAAAAAAAGCATGAAAAAATTTAAAGATTTTTTAGCATAATGTGTCATTGTAGTCATTATAATCAAAAAAAGGTTTTAAGAAAGAAAAAAAGAATGACTAATAAACTTTGAAAGTATAACATTAAAAGATAACATTTTTGAATAAAAATCGTATTAAAATAAAATTTATATTGAACTATAGACAAATATAAATATACTAGACTAAATGCCCGTGTGATACACGGGTTGATTTAATTAAGGTGGGCAAATAAGATAATTTAATAAGAGCATATATGCAATTATATTTAATAATTTTGACTCTAAAAAGTCAAAATTGATTTTTTGATTTTAAGTGAATGAATGGTCAAGATTAAACATATTTTTAAAGGAATGGTTTAGATCGTCTAATAAATTTTTTTAAATTAGTCTTTTATTTATATTAGATTATAAATATATATTATATTATATATATATATATACAGAAAAATTTACGTTAAAAATTACTTTCTAGAAAAAAGTATAAATATGAAATATATCAATGATGGATTGATGGGCTAGAAAGCAGGAAAAATGAACAAATTAAAGCTTTATATGCGGCCCAATAGAAAAAAACCATTTTTGAGTGTTGGAGCAGTACTTTCCTAGACGTCCAAAGCGTATACTACCCTGGTTATGAATAGTAGTTTTATTTTCAAAACGACAGAAAAACCTTCCGAAACGACGCCAATATATTCGTGATTGTATTTATGTATAGTATATTTTTGGTCTGTTTTTTTAAAACTTTTTAAAATTGAAATATATACTAATATATAATGCACTAAGTTAGAGACTTGTGTATTACACGAGCTAGTTTTAAAAAATGGATAAAGAGATATTAGAAATTGATTAGTTGTAAATGAAATAAAAATTAAATAGGTGGTTGTACATCACTAAATAAAACAAACATTTATGTATACAAAAATGAAATATAATTGTTACAACACCAATACATAAGCTACAGGGGTCTTTGAAATCGCAATATCACAAACCAATGTTCTAAATATAAGATAAAACTTACGTATCGAGCACTTGTAATTGTGCCTTCTTGGATATCACTATTGGTATCAACATTAGTAAAGCTAGCTTTCCGTTTGTTGAGTCTCACTCTAGTAGTAAAAGATTAGACAAATTGAAATGAAACACACCAAAATTCATATAGTTATAAACTTAGGAGTGTTAAACAAATTATCTTAAATTTAGTCACTATCATGAGTTTTAAAATAGATTGAATAGTAAATTCCTATAACTTAACCATATGTGAATCGGTGGTCAAATTAATAATAAAGCTACTTTATTCAAGGTTTTCATGTATGTGGAGAGCTAAATCACAAAGACATAAATATGGTCACAAATTTATGTAATGAAAACCCCGTAAAAGATGCAGAATTATTTTTTGTGCAACTCAATCCCATCGCTAATCATTATCTCAATAACAGTATTGTTGCAAATTAGAAAAAGCAAAAGAGTGTATAGTACATAGTACCAACAAAGCCAGGATATTATATACTTAAGCAACCTTTCCAACTTAACAATGACATCCTCTAAAACCAACACGATAGGTAAAATTAGACAAAGTTAAGACTTAGACACAAGAGAAATTACAAACCATGGCATGTGTATAGTAAACACAATTAGTTAGACTTTATCACAAATATAAAGTTACCTAAAAATCCTTTGGGAAAGAATAGTTGTGTTGGTTGCACCTGATTCATGCATAAGTAATATAAAGATACCTAAAACAACCATTGTTTGCAAATCAACATACTTTATGTGAAGCAACAATAAGGATATTAAAATTTGAACACAATAGCTATCAATAGAACCTGGATAGATGGAAATAAATAATTGGACAACTAACCCTTCAAAGGTAAAGTGCTGGTGCATCAGATTAATTATACAAAAGTTTATTATATTAGTAGATTGAGGCAATTGAGCTTCTTAGACTGATAGGCTATCATCTTATTCTACTTTGGTTAGTGCCCTCAAGGTGCCTAGCTTGGACAAAAACCAAGTACAACTTAAAACATACACACATTTTATATGAAAAATGAGAAGTGGTCAATGAACTTATGTATTAAATGAACATAAGATTAATTCACTCGAGAAAATGTATGAGTCAGCTAGTCTAATTCTACCTACATTTGTACATGTGTGTTCTAGTCTTATAGAGTTATGTATTCATATATATTTTATTGAGAAAATAATTAACGATTCAACTTGTTCATAACCAATGTTACCAGTTCTTTCTAGCATTTCATCAAACATTTGGTGTACATATTTAAACCTACTAACTTTGAACAATAGAAAGGAATCTGATAGGTTCATTTTATTCAATTCTTTTTATAGTTTATTTTAGCATTTTAGTTGTTTTGTATTTGGATCATATTACATTTTTCTCTCTTTTATTTATTTTGCCCTATTTCGGGTACTCTCTAGTTTTCGTGTTTAATTTCAGATTTTTAAAAGACTATGGTGGAGCTGGCGCTTATTGGGTACCAATTGGGAGCATCATGGATTACAAGGAAATATGGACTTAAGGCATGTGGGCTCACTCATTTGGATCAAGAATGAATGAAAAAAATGCAAATTTGGGCTTAAAATTGGGCTTAAAAATGTGGGCCTAAAATCAAATGCTGCCAGACACGCAACGTGGCCGCGTGGGCTTTTGCATGTCCAGCGTCGGCTCTGCAGGGTCATTTTTGTTATTTTGCCTTGGAGCTGCCATTTTAAAGGGGGAACAGGGCAAACTTACAGCCCACTTTGCACTAAACAGGGGAGGCACAATTTGGAGCATGGAGGAGGCGATTTCTAGGTCTTTTGGTCCAAATTCTTGAAGATTTCTACCATTAATCTTACTTGTTAATACCGGGTACAATTTTCTACTTCTATTTGTTCTTGCCATGTGTGGTTAAGCTTCATTTTGGTTGACATTGGTGATTCCTTGAACATTTAGCTAGGTTTTGAAGGGTTTATGAACTTGTTCTTGAAATTTATGAGTACGATTCCTAATTTAATTTTTACATCATTCTTGTGTTTGTATATCATGAGTGCAAGTGTTTGAATGATTTATGTTAGTTGTTTTCTTAATTACGTAATAGATCTTCAAAACAAATAACAAATGGTTTCATGAATGTTTATACATCTCTCAAACCATGGAATTGTATTCTCCAACATTGTAGTGTAATGTTTTTAACTCCTCTTGGATTTGGTGATTCTTATATTATAATGCTAGTCAATTTCTGTGAATTAGATGCTTATTTGGTTCATGACCTTGATTAAGAAGGTGTGTTAGGAGCTTCTCCAACCTCCATATTAATTATGAAGAATCTAGGTGATTTAAGCTTTTAAATTGCTATAGTCAAATTAAATTAAAGTACAAGTATTGCAACATATTCCTTGATGATAAGCTAGTTGTTCATGTGATGAAAACCAATGTTGACCAGTTCACCTCACATTGATTTAACCCATATCTTGCTTAATTGCAATTTTATTTACTTGTCAAGTTTTAGTTTTAATTAAACAAATCTCAAAACCCCCTTTTATTTTAGTTTATTGTTACAAAATTCACCTAAACTTTTAGATTGTATAAAAATATAAATTGAGTCAGACCTCATGTAATCGATCCCTTTACCATTATACACTATTATATGTGATAGAATTAAAGGGTAATTTGTTTGTTGGTCTCGACAACCACCAGAATCTCATTCGTCATCAACTCCAAATTAGTTTGTTTTTCATAGATTATTTTGATTAGAATGAAGCAAAACTAAAACAATACAAAAATTAATGTTTTCAAATATACAAATTGATGAATTCTGATTCACCTATAATCAAGGATGCAAAGATAAATTACATAATCACAACTAATTTATCAAAAAGAAACAGAGACAAAGGAGTAGGTAGCTCCAGAGTCGAATAACACACAAGCAGGGGTATAGTTAATAAGGAATGTA
>JAUEJL010066801.1:0-17301 GCA_032274825.1 Drosophyllum lusitanicum | reverse complement strand
TCCAATGAGATTTATCTTTTTGTTGTTTTTTCATCAAGCTTTTGTTTAATTTGGCTTAAAACATCAAAGAAGATGAATAGACGTTCACGTAGGGCATGAGGAGTTTGTTTAAAAATTGAGGTAGGGCATTTTTCTCATGTTTCGCCCAGGGCATCATAAAACTCAGGACCGGCCGTGCATATAACTAGCTACTTATGTTTTTAAAAGAATGCAACCAACTTTTAGGAAGCAGAACTTATGCAAATAGATTAATTGTGAAGATCCCCATTGATTTACTCGTTAATGGTTGGGTTTGGATTGTGTTTTATCTCAAAATGGTCAAATCAAAGAATTTAGCTAAAAGAGGAATATGTCAAATGGGTTGAAAACCGTACTAAGTCTACTTTTAAATTTTAATGCATACAACCTCCATTAATGTTCTATTCAAAGATGTAGACTACTACAACAATAAAGTTGTTCCTATACTCATATGAACTCATTACTGTTTGAAAAATAGTCCATTCCAATCTAATCTTATTTGACCCGTTACCCAACCTGGTGTTCTATTAAAAAATATAGACTACTACAACAATAAAGTTGTTCTTATACTCATAATTAACTCATTTTTGGAAAAAAAAAAGTAGTCCGTTCCAACCCAATCTCACTTGACCCATTACCTAACCCGCTAACCATACCATCTCTACTATAAATCACAATACAACTATAACTACAATATGTTTCTTGTTCAATATCACATGCTGTGGAAAGCCCTTTAGAGCTCTCTTTAACAAAAACTAGTTGAATAGCATCGGGGCTAAAACAAAATGCCTTTAAAGGTGCATACATTTACATTATTATTTTTTATAGTGAGAACCCAAATTAGTGTCATGACATATAAAAACGTAAGAATTATTAAATAAGTAAAAACTTTTAAATTTCACATCACCAAATGTATCTATCGGTGGATTTAAAGGTGCATATTGTATCTCATTTGTACTAATAAAAACCTGAAAATTAATCATTTGGTCAACACAATCTGACTATAAGAATGTTTGTTTCGGTATCAAAAACACTGGAGAGTAACAATATACTAATAAGTGAATGCAAGTTTTCTTAGCATGTTACATATCAATCCACGGTCATGCAGATTATTAAAGAAATACTGCTTCAACTGTTAAACAACGTCATTAATTTAGAAGAGAAAAGTATCTCATATATTTCAAGGATCAAAATCAAAATATGCTAGTTATACTTGAGAAACATTAATATAGGGAACGGGGAACACAATACAGAAAAAAATGATACCAAATTGCTAAACATTTATAGAGGGAACGGGGAACCATTGGGAGGCGAAGAGCCCTAATTTTATTAAAAAAAGTAACCAAAATCACTAGGCATTAGATGACAGCAACGAATTTATTACGTTCGGAATATGAAGCAATCCAATCGTTGTCATAACTCTTCTCCAATTTCATGTCACTCCCAAATTCATGCCACATCAGCAAGGTATATAGTCTAATTTGATTGGATTTTGAAAATGGAACTCAAATAGCTTGCCACATAGAATTGAATATATCATGTTTTAAAGAGGATATAGATATAATTTATATATAGGGTTCTACTAGTTCGAGCGACAGCGACAGTAATCCTAGAAGCCTAAATCAGATAGAGAAACATATAGAAAAGAGTAAATTTGTGTGAACCTATAGACATTAAAGCATCATCACTACTTTGATTGGAAAACCTGCAAATTCACACTGCTAGGACTTGAAATGATCAAATTTCTACTAATTTTCGTTTGTGGTATCGCGATTCAATCGATATGATTCCTGCATGGATTAAAAATCTTTGGGTTGTTAGTTGTTGAAGTCACAAGTTATTCTAGTACACTTCTCTATATCCCTTCATACTCTCTTCTTTCACATAATCCCCATTATGTTTATGTTTATGAATGTAGTTGTGCATGTTCTTATTTTAAGTGCTTGAAAATAATATGTATAATGCAAAGGTTTTCCAATATATTCCATCCTTTGAACCGGGAAAGAAAAGGAATTGGCAAGATTGCTATTGGCACATAAAGTAAGGCCGCAAAGCTAGAAAAATCAATAGTTGATTGAATTAAAGTATTATAAATTTTAGTCATGAATTTTCTTTTAAAATATAGTAAATTATGTCTGAATTACTATTGTATATAATTGATTTAAAAGAAATTATAATTAACTTTTATAATTTTTTTATTGTATGAAAACAATTTTTTTTTTATGTCTGACTATTAGTTACCATTATATACAATGAATTTTGTCATAATTCATATTGTATATAATAACATGTATATAATGGGAGAATTATAAAAGTTGATCGTATTATTTTTTAAAATAAAAAATCATTATATACAATAGCAACTAAAATAAAGTTTGTTATATTTTTGTGAGATACGATCGAGTATAATTATTATAGTGGATAAATAGTAAAATTTGGTTTTACAAAAATGGTAATAATTAGATAATTTGTCATTTTTTGTTAAAATGGATAATTTGCCTTATGTTGTAGTCGCAATATTTCACAAAATGACAAATTGGAAAAATAAATGAAATATCCTTTTCCAAGTGTCTATTCTAGTAGCCACGTTTTTTTTATAGTTTAAATACATAAGTTGACACATTATTATTTTTTTCTTATTTATAAAACTAGAGACGTGTTAAATAAAGTTAATGTAAAAAATATAGTTTTAAACTTTTAATATTTAATCATAGCTGATTTAGTATACAATCAAATGTGATTTGTAAAAGCGTCACATGTAAATTACGAAAATGCTTCTCCGTCCAAAATTTTAAAATGCAATCTAGACCATTGATATCATTGATCCAAAGGCTAAAATTAGTCCATTAGGACTATATTGAGCATTCTTCTATAAAAAATAATAATTAAAACTTCCAAAAATCTTAAATAAGTCATTAGCTTAAATTGATAAACACGAAAAGAACGACTAACAAGCTTCACAACAATCCTCAGTTATATGAATTACCTAAACGATTAGATTTTTTTTATATTTTTTAACAAGAAGTCAACTTTTAAGCTTGGAATTTCATATTATATAAACGAGTTTTTACTATCCGCTCTTTATTGCGGGATTTTGAAACCACTACAATAAATATGTTGATTTTTTATATTTTTTAGTAATATTTTCATACTTTAAAATGTAAAGAATTATAAATAAGAGTGAAAAAATATGGTGTGACAAATTTTTTTGTAAAGTTCACATGTAAAAATGTGATAAATATAGTTAAAGTATCGTATTTATTAGTGTGAACAACTAATTAAAGTTTTCACATTTTTAAGTGTGAAAATGTTAAAAATATCTTTATGTTATAAAAGTTCACGCTTTTAAGCGTGAACTTTTCTTAACTTCTATTAATTATTATTTTTACACATTTAAAAGTGTGTACTTTTTAAAATCAAAATTATATATTTAAAAGTGTGAGCTTTTTTTGTTGCTTTTACCTACAATTGATTAAACTAATCTACACACTTTTTAAGTGTGCATTTTTCTAAAATTCTACACGTTGTTGATAAAGCGTGAGGAAAACCTATATTTGTACATTACTTTTCAATGTATTGAGCCCTCAGATCAGTACGTTATCAAATACCTCAAGAGAGTGAGAGAAACAATTTGACTAGGGATGAAAAGTTTGGAGACAGATTTAGTAGAGTTTTTAATCTTGAAGTCAGCAAAGCAAAGAGAGGGGGAAATAATCTACCAATTTGAAGAGAGTGGGTAGTAGAAGGTAAGTGGAAATAAGGTGTTGAGACGGTTGATCATGTGCTTGTTTCTTGTCCTCAAATGAAAAAATGTGGAATAAGGTGTTGAATTGGTGGCAGTTGGAACCGCAAGTTCAATTCCCCCGTCACTACAAGGTATTTTGTCTACTTTAAACAACTTGCGGGTAACGCCAAACATCAAAGCTCGGTGGGAAACAAAGGTGTGCGGGTTCGTGTATCTAATTCGGAGTAACAGAAACCGGCTTTTGTGTTTGAAAACATCTCCAAGAAAATCGATGATTGCTTCTTTGAATTCCAATTTAAAACTTTCAAGTGGAGTTTGTCTAGAGCTCAACGAGGCACAGTGGATTGGTCTTCTTGGCTACAAAATCCAGCAGATTAGGGTGGTTAATTGCTGGCTACGTTCGGTGTGTTCGAGGGGGATTGACATTATGAAGTAATTCAGTAGCCTTCTCCCTCTTTCGTTGGTCCTTTTGTTAATTAACGGTGTTGTTTTCTTGGACTTTCCAGCATTGATATTTATTGTCTTGTTTGTTGTGTTTGTTTCTCGATAAATGATATATGCTCCTACTTTCTGTTACTGCGTATTCTCCTAGTCACTTGATCAAGATAAATGTCAAAATCAAGGGATGATATGAGGAAAGAGAATTAGTATATTACACATGTAGATTTAAACTTCAAAAGGGAGTTTGTTACGTTTTGAAAATGTGATTATGTGTTTTCTTAACCTGCAAATGCGATTACGAAGACGTAGATCTACACCTGTTTGAACAAAACAAGGTTTACAGATCACAAAGACCCCTAAAATAAACTTATATATAAACTATTAACACTTGTGAAATAATGTGACAAAATCTAACTTGTTTAACTTTAGATATTCTTATTATTTTTCGGATGTGTTAATCATCTAATGAGTCGATACTTATTAATAATAATAATAAATACGTCCAGATAGATGAGTCATTATTAGATTAACTTAGTTTTACCACAATACCCCTTATTAATAAATCGTTAATAAGCTAAGATTGATTTTCGCATAAAAAACAATTCTTGTTTGGGTACTCTCCAAAAAAATATTATGATAAAATCCAACTTCTAGTTTAAATTTTAAATATGATTCTGTTTCAGATGTCTTTCTCATTTAATGAGTCAATATTTAATTTAATATTGAAGCTTTCAATAATTGGTTGCAATGCACAGGTCATTAACTTGATAATAATTGTTTTGTTTTCTTTACAAGAATAATACTCAACTTTTTATTATAAATTATTTATGGGAGATGATCCTTACATAACAAAAATAGTCATATATAACATTTTTATACATCATTAACCTATACCATGTGTATAATCTGTTTGTATATAGTTATGTACGAACCAACTCTGATTATTTATACCCTTTAATATTCTTTTCCCTTGATACCTCATATGTGTATTAGATTTTAGTGTACTATTTTTTTTAATCTATTGAAAATAAAATCTTTTGCTTGTGTTAAACTTCTTAAAGATGTATATCATGAAAACAATAACTCTTCTTTTTATTACTATTATAAGTTAAAGTAATCTATTGTTGCAATTAGACTAGTTAGCTAGTTGTATTAAGATAGACTCATTCTATTATTATTATTATTAATTTTTTTGTGGATATAATTCAGTTTTTGCGTCACTTGTGACACTAAATAGGTAAGCTAACTTATAACTATTATCTTTATATCAATTTCATGTTTTTTTCCTCTTTTGTTGAGTTCATGTTCCTAAACAGTACCAAAATCCTAGCTACGCGCCTAAGCCACCAAAGGTCTTCAACGATTTTTTCACGCAATGTTTCGTTCTTTTGTACCTAACCCCCCCCCCCCCCCAAACCCAAAAAAAAAAGTCAGCACTCGGTGTTGCCGACACCCACAAGTCCACCACCACCCCCCTCCATTGTCACCTGTCGGCAACAATGGCAGATTGAAAGAGAAATTTCCACACAACCAAACACCAGCTAATCCTTTCTTTTTAAAGTTAACTTTGCAACTGTTACACACAATCAATTCATTTCAGCCAACCTCTCCATATAAACAATATGGATTATCGCCAGTCAACGTAGTTTTACCCTCTATGTCGAGTTGATTGAAATCTGCAGACATTGACTACATAATCTACTTACCAATACAAAACTTACCAAAAATATTAGTCAAAACTTCTTCAGATATATCTTCTCCGCTTATCTGCCCAAGTGCGAGTGCAGCGTCCCTCAAATCTATGGTCCAAAAGTCAAACGGAAGATCATCCTCTATGGATGTCCTCAACCGTATTAAAGCCTCCTTGGTCCGAAGAAGTTGTTCACATTGTCTCTGACAAGTCATCATAAAATAAGTTCATACTCAAAACGGTTTGAAAAATAAACGATAATGATTAACAGGTTTGATAGATTTCAAAATAGACTAAAGGATCAGATTTTGATTGATTATATTAGTAATAACATAAAACTGAAGTATTTAAAAAGGATAAAAGAAAAACGATACTAATTCAGGTTCTGATCGGACAAGCTGACATCAAGTAGAAAGAAATACTAAAATATTAAAACCATAATTAAGTGCAAAGTTGACGATTAAAACCGTGATTAAGTGTAAAGTTGAGGGTTAAACCATAATTTATCCTTCCTTCTTTTAAATGTTTTTTATATTTTATACAAAACATTACCGAACTAACTGTTCATGTGTAATGGGTATGTTTGGCGAAACTTGCTAAAGCTGAAGCTTTTATTCGTATAAAAGTGTTTAGCAAAACAACTGTAGTAAAAAGATATAAAGTAAGATAGAAGTTTGAGCTTCAATAATGTACTTGAAGTACCTTCTTTTTTAAGAGCTCATTTTTTTTTCAAAAAGATTTGTCAGCCAACAAAAATTTTCTAATGATGAGAGCTTCAGCTGTTTGAAACAAAAGCTTAAGCTCTCAGAAGCCAATAGTGCATTCTTCTCTTTAGGCTTCAGCAATTTATCCTATCAAGAACATCATTGAACCATTTGTCAAACCTGGTTCACGGCCCACTTCCGTCCACCTGCGGGAATGTTTTGGAGGCCTACAAGCTCAAGAATTGCCATCTCCAGATCTGAAATTCCTTGACCCGTAATAGCACATGTATAGATATGCTTATCGAAAGATTCACCAATAGCATTTACAAACTCGATGTGTGCAGATGGTGCCTGGTCGATTTTGTTGATCACCAATATCACTGGGGATCCCGGGTCGGCCTATTGTCATAGCAAAAAAGATAAACCAAAGGTGTTAATTTGGTGCAAAATTTTTTATTTTTTTATTTTTTAATAAATGGTTAACAAGCTAAACCGGTTTCTTAAAAGACAAACTCCAACCTAGAGGTGGGATTTTGACCCATTTATGGGTAAAAGGGTAAGAAAATTAGCTAAAATGAAAACAGATTGAGCGGTTCAAAAGTCAAAAAAAATGTGTGTGCATAAAAGCTCTTGATTGTTTTATTTCAAAAATTAACTTTGGCTCTTTGCAATAATATAGTTTCTAATCATACTTAAAACACTAACTATTTATAAAACTTAGCAGATAAAAAAAATAAAAATTGGAAGTGTTTGTGGGTCAGCCGAATAGCACCAGTTTTCAGCTGTACCAAAAATTTACCCATTTTGACCCGTTAGAGAAAAGAAAGACTAAATAATTTGTGAAACCTTGGCGCGTTTTATCCTATTGAGCAGTTTGGCATCTTCCATGGTCCATCCATCAATAGCACTAACCGTCATGATAACAACATCAGCACCCATAGCAACCGCTTCAGATCTTTCAACACCTGTATTTAAAAATCATCATTAACTACTCCAGAAAGCCAAGCATACATGAGTGATGAGTGTTTTTGTATACATATGTATATATAGATAGGTATATATATAGATAGGTATGCATGTTGCATAATCACGTACTTAGACGTGCATTTTTCCTTAATCAAATAATAAGTAAGAGAATCAGATCATTCTACGCTGCTATAGTGTTCAACTTCCAGATGAACCATAATTACTTTGTTTAATTCCAAACAAAAAATGCACAAAAAGTATAGTTAAATCAATTTAATACAAAAAGAAATATTCAATCGTGTGTAATCATTACAAAGGGTATTCATCAGGTCAGAACCAGAACTGAAAAAAGAGTTCAAAGAAAACAATGGAATCAAAAATTGAACCCATATAAACCAGTTCAATTTTGGTTCATAACCGGTTCGGTTCCAAGCCAGACCATGAACTGAATACAAAATTAGAATTTATTTTTCTCTTTAACAAATGTAAACCTAAAACAATCTCATCTTATGTTTTTCATAAACAAAAAAAAATATATCCTAGTTTAGTTCCAATTCAGGAACGAAAACCAATTTTTGAAAAATCTTGAACCAAAAATGTCCTTTCGCAGAAATCTTGAACCGATTTTTCAGTTTTGGGTTCCAACTGGTATTTTTCTCATGCTTTATTACTATCATGACTTTTACCTATAAACTTACAAATTTGGAGCAAAAATAAGAATTAACTTTAAAAACTGAAAACTAAAACACGAATCTCACCTATCTTCTCCACAATATCATCTGTTTCTCTGATCCCGGCTGTATCAAGTAGCGTGACTGGGATACCTTGAACCATTACATTGGCTTCCACAACATCTCGTGTTGTTCCAGCAATGTCTGTAACTATTGCTCTTTCACTCTGCAAGCTAAATCATAAATACTCAATGAGCAAGACAGCTACACAAGTAAAATCATAAATGAGGAAAGAAAATTTTGCTTTTTGAAGCATGACTATTGTTAAAAAATGATAACAATTTCAGTTAAGAGTAAAAAGTGCTTATTATGCACATACCTTACTCCACGAGTTGAGCAGACTAGATTTCCCAACATTTGGCCTACCAATGATAGCAATCTGTAATTAGCGATGTGTGGGTGAGAAAATATTTGACTTGTTATTTTAGTGAAGAAGACAATAAAAAATCATCAACCAGGAATCAGTCAGATTGGAGGTGGTAAAATGGGCAGGTCAGAGCGACTAAGACTTTTGTACGAGTCAAAGCAGGTTGGACCATAAACACTTTTGTCTTTTCTGTTCTTGCACTTTATATATCATTTGTAGTAATGATAATCTAGTGATTTGTAATAAAACAGTTTACGAGGTTTATGTATACTAAACAAACTTTAGGTGACTTTCGACTTAAATCAGTTCCCAACTTAGTTCCTTTTTTACCCATTTGACCCTTTCAAGGAAAAAGATATGCATATAACCCAAATCAACACATTTACCCAAATAATGGGTCAAAATTGCCACCTCTCATTCAGATCAAAGGGTCTGAAAATAAAGGATTCACTGGAACCTTCACAAATCAAAAGAAAACTCAAGGGCAGGCTTTGGAATGTTAAAGGGAGTTAACTACTTTGACGTTTATCACTAAAACAGATCCTTTCTTAATTTAAAGGTTTCACAATTTTATTTATTTGAATATTATAAAACTAAACCCTTTGTAGTTTGCATTCTTTATAAATTACTTTCCATCCATAAAAAGTTTCAAAGAAAGAACTGCCAATTAGGTTAAGTAAACAACTTCAATCATCTATGAATGATGTAAAGCACCCTGTAACAAAGAGAAAAGTAAAGAAATCTCATCGACCCAAATCAATACTTTTAAGCTATTTGTAATGCTAATGCGTTAATACCTGTAATCCAGATTGCAAAAACTTGTCGTAGTTAGCAGTTTCCATTGCACTATTGACATCATGTGACATTGCCCGAATCTTACTCAAAATTAAATTCATGTCTAGCGGCTGCATTTCATCATCAAAATCTAATCGTGCTTCTATCTCTGTAAGCAACTCGATGCATTGTGCTCTTAGTGATTTCACCAGTGAAGAGAAGCCACCCTGTCATGAGAATTCCATATCATTAAATAATTTGCTATTAGCAATCAAAACAAAAGAAAGAGAAAAAGAGTAGATGTCACCATTTGGACCCAGGTAATTAAGAACAGGTGGATTCAGTTTATGTTTTTATCGCTCAGGTAAAAAAATAGCTTAAAAGGAAGCAGTGCAAATGGGTCAAACGAGTCAAAAGTTGCTCATATTGTAGACTTGTAGTTTTAATCCAAAACCTCCTAGATCATTCTATTTAATAATTGGATTTTATTGAAAGAATATAATTTCAGTAATCATATTTGACGCACTAAAAAAATTTCACAGCCTACTTTAAATTAGGCTCAAAATAGAAACAAATTTGCATTTTATTACTGATTTTAGCAACCAAGTTACATTTTATTACCGATGTGGTCTCTTAAAAAATTACTAATGTGATATCTTATTTGTCATTTTAGTGTATATGTATATGCTACATTACATCTGATTTAAATTTAATAGTTGATACTATATAGTATAGTTTTTTTAGAAAGAACATTTTTTCAAACTTGAAAATTAATTATTATTTTTAATTCTTGCGTACAAGCATATTTGCATATGTGGCATCTGATCGCTGGCATGCCATCAGCCAGAGTCACGTCAGTAGCAGCAAATTATAGGCAAAATCAGTTGAAATAACGTTTGTTGTTAAATTTCAGTCATAAATTGTAAGTGGATTCTATTTCGGCCATTAAAAGTTGGTTACAAAAATCCATAAAAAGTGAAAAGTTTGTTTCTACTTTGGGACATAAAGTGTTTCAACCCAACCCAACCCAACCCATACCAGAAACTACCCGTTTTCGATAGGCCCGGCCCTCCTGTTTTTCTATCTGTGCAGAAGACTGAAATTAGAATCAGAAACTAGGTAAGATGTATGCCTGAATTCCTGCAAGTGCAGCATCGGCTGCAGCCACAGACTTGGCTGATACAAGTTTTCCAACGTCTTCTGCTTGAGAGAGGTCTAATCGACCATTGAGGAAAGCACGAAGTGTGAATTCACCTGGTTAAAAAAATAATATATTATAAATATATGTTGCATTATATATTAAATCGTGACTTCATAAGGTTTTAAATATCTTATTTAATCTCAAATTAATCTCTAGAATTATGAACTCAACCTGGTTCAGCAAGCCTTGCCCCGGCTTCTAGACAAACTCTTAGCACACGATGTAAGCAAACATCAGTCCCGTGACACTGTAGCTCAACAACATCTTCTCGGGTGTATGATCTCGGGGACAACATGGGTATGGCTAAAACCTGCAAAAGGACAAAATATGTTAATCTTATCTAAAAGATACTTCTACAATTTTAAACTAAACGATCCAACTTGCAAAATCTTGATAAATTTTGTATTTTGTAGAGGAGCCACTAATGGGAGGTATTTGGATGTGCTTTTTAAAAGTGATCATCACAACTTAAGAATCAAATCAAATCAAGTAATAATGTAATATTATGATAGGTTAGAGTTAAGGATGCTTATATAGCATTACTTTTGTCACAATCATCAGTATTCTTATAGCTTTACATCCAAACACCCATTAAAGTAAGCAAACCGATTTGAATTTTAATTTTCTCAAATGGTTTCTTCTATATAAATCAATTTAAAAAAAAACCTGATTTAAATAAAAGAAATAAAAACTAAACATATACCTCATCAACAACATTGCCATGGGGATCGCACACCACCCCGTATTCTACAACATGACTAGTAGGCTGCCATGAGTTGTTCTTTTTTTTCCTCTTATTTGATGGACGGAAAACACGGGCTGCTATATCCACCGCTGACGGGCCCGATAATCTTACAATACCTACCGCACTCGCCTGCCCACCAATAGAAGTAACAATTGCAGCAATTGTACTACTCGAATTCACATCCGGGTCAGGCAGGTTTGAGGCTGGTGAGTTCAACCCGACCCGCTCATCTTTCTTCAATATCAAAGTAGTCTCTGCAATTGAAAAATAGAAAAACATAAATTATCATCACAACTACTTGCAAATGTAAATTATTCCATAGGGGGTTCTCTGGAATAGGTAGTCGGTTTTGAAACTAATTATTGTGACTTGAGTAATCATAATCAGATTGAAGCAATTAATTATTGTCTTAATAACGAGTTTTCCTTTGGGAGCTTCTTAAATTATCAAGAAAATTCGACTATGACAGTTGCTGAGATCAAGACAACAATTACAATACAGGGTATTGAGAGAATACAATCTTTTCTGGGCATATGCAACACATACCTTTTTCAACGGACAAGAAACAGAACAAAATTCATCATAAAGGGTATTACAAAAATTAATCCAATCTGAATACCCGCAAGAAATTCGACGATTTAACGACCAATGTATTTGGTGCAGTCAAGAGAGACTCGTATTATGATAAAGGAATATAAAAAAGGAAATCCTTAATACAAAAAACCACAAGAAAATCAACATAATGAACATATGCAATCAAGAGAGACTAGAATTACAATAAAGGGGATAGGGAAAACGCAATCTTTTTATATAAAAATTATGCGTACATACACATACCTTTTTCAATCAACAAGAAATTGAACCAAATTCATCATAAATGATGATTTAATACTAAAATATCTGGTAGAATCAAAGATAAAATGGAATTACAATTGAGGTTATAGATACACATACCTGGGGATGAGATATGAGGCTTTGAGTTGGAGATGGGTTTAAGGGGAGAAAAAGATAGGAAAAGAGGGGTTAGGGTTTTAAAGGTATGGATTATAGCTGTGGCGGTTGTGGGTTTTGAAGGGTGATGATGGTACAGATGTGTGAGAAACTGGCGGAACGTAGGAAGAAGGGCCATGGTTTTAGTTTAGCGATGTTAAGATATCCGGTGGTTTTGTGGCAGCGATTCGGAAGGTAAGCCGGGAGAGGGTCAAGGGGCAAGGAGTCATCATGTTCGGCAACGGGTTTATTCGGAGGATTACGGAGTTTAGGATTCTAGAGGATTACGGGATTTAGGATTCTAGTTTTCATAATATTTAGTCTTTTAGCCTCGTTTAAGTAGCCCTTTAGCATCGTGTGAGTGTTAAAATCTTAGGGGATTATTAAAAACATAATCACTATAATCCCCTAAAATAAAAGTTTTTTCAAGTAGCTTATGTATTAGGGACTAACAATTAATCAGCCACAGCTCCAACTAGTTTCGGTAAACACGCATTATCCATGTCACCCGATAAGCTTTTTCCTCATTACACATACCTTTTTCCTTTTAATCAGAAAACAGAAACTAAGGTAGCGGTCATTTTTAAGGATCTTTATTTTTCACCAAAATGGTCACATGACCATGATTGGTAGATGACCTCTTGGCAAGGTGGGGAGTAGTGTACCCGCCAACCCCTTTTGAAAAAGTTCATCTACCCCGATGGGAAAGACAATCATCTCAAACGTCCTTTTTTTGAAAAATGGAAAAAATGTGAGGGTTTCTCCCATAATTTGTCAGCATGCCTCTGTTTTAAGGATGTACCCGTTCATGTTCTTGCGAATACTGTGATATTTTTCACCACCGTCTCGATTCACCAGCCAGTCATGCCCTAAACATTGAGTGGTTGTCGGGAATAATTAGTTTGAAATAAATAAATGGGTAAACTACAGCTTCAGTTATTGTGATTTGTTTCTTATTTATATTTGTCACTAAGTTTTATTAATTACGTTTATTGTTTCTATTTTTGAAAAATTATTGTAAGATAAATCCCATGCTTTGTTAAAACTAACAAATGTATGTTAACTCTGTTAAGATGATTAATTTACCCCCATAAATCATATATATTTCTCCGCTACACTAATCTCATACCAACATCCAACATCGGTGACCTTCACATCTCTCTCTCTCTCTCTTCCTATCAACTAGGTGTAACAACCTGAAATTACGTTTACTTCTCAGATGATGAGATTTAATTATTTATGTGTTATTAAAGTAAAGTAAAGGTAGAATGAACTCCTGTTAGGGGTAAAAGAGTTAAATTAAAAGGCTAAGGTTTATATGTAAGTGTTGGAAGGTTAATTTACAAGTTTGGAGGGTATAATATGATGTTTTGGCAAGTCAATATACTATATAAGGGGGAATCGAGGATTTGTCACATTAGAAACCCTAATTCATATTGGTCCTTGAGGTAATCAACAAACTAATACAGAAGTGTAACCGAGAGGTTGAATACACAATTCAACAATAATGAACAAATCGAAGGCTTTTATTAACAAATCAAGTTTTCAATACACGACAATATGAAACATTAAATCAACTCATTGATTACAATTTAACTTTCTCTCAATTCAATCTCACAAACTAATCGCTAAATTGTGTTTTGCTTATTCAATTAATGAACACGGAAAACAAATGAACTCCCTAAATAGAATACAGAACTTATCAGGTTGCTCACGATCATACGTGTTGCTTGACTAACAAAGCATGTAACTTCTAAACATATCAGAAGTTAACTTATGCACTTGATCTGCTGATAAACATCTAAACTAACAAACTAAGACTTATCCTAACATGCTAATTCAAACTAACTTATCTATACATCCAGATAGATAACTTGAAAAACTCTAAACTTCAATCTCGAGTCTCCAAATTTGAATTTTCGATCTTGAATTTTCTCATCCAATCGTAGAATGGGAGTTTAGAGTTTAAGACAAATTCAAACCCTTTCAGGCTGGCTTTCCTATCAAGCTGAGTTACTCAACTTCAAACTCATCAAGTTGAGTCCTTGAACTAATCTTTGGTTTTTCGCATGTACATACACATAGAAACTGATACTCAACTTAGAAAGTCATTTGAGTTATCTAGAACACACTTAGAAACTTTGTTACTGTTCTGGAGCTAACTAGTCAGTCTGACAAACTTTACGTAATTCATTTTATATCTTTTAAGCACTATCTTTCAAGATTTATTTTGTCTCATCAAATTCAAATTAATAAGATCATTTGACTAACAATTCGTTTTATTGGCAATCTAAAAGGAAATGAGAGTGTAATACCCTTTTTCTAAATGTAAAAGTACTATAAAAATATTTAAAAAGTCGGTTTTATCCACTTTCTTGTCTTATTATTGAATCATGAGTTCTATAAAGTTGGGGGACTAAAAGTGTTAACCAATGGGAGTGAGAAAAGGTTTTTAAGAAAAAACAAGGCACAAAGGCCCTATTTATTCCACTGTAGCCACATTTATTACTTTGAGAACTATTGTGGAAGTATGTGCACTGTGTTCGAATCGTAGGGAGGGCTGAGGCATTAAGCTTCTTTAGATCCATAAAAACTTGATTAAAATGCGATTAAATGATCAGGGTTTACTAGTATGAGATTAGGTAACTATTGTAACATGAATCATGTAATTTGTTTAAGATTTGGTTGAGTTTGATCTTGATAAGAATCGAATGTGAATTATAAATCGTGAAAGTTCTTAGTGAAGTAATAATCGTAAACTGTGAAAACGTGTGAATCGCAAATTAGGTTAATAGACTTGAATCGTAAATGGTAAATTGCTTACTTGAATCGTAAAATGACCTAGTGGTTTGGATCGCAAATCAAGGTCAAGTTCCTTAACAAATTCCCATTGGCTACGAATAGTAAAAGCACCAACGAGACACTAGAATCGCAAATTGAACCTTAGAGGATCGTAAAGCACGAAATCGTATAGTAGAACCAAAACATGAATTGTGAATCGTAATCGTAAACTACTTAAGGGCACAAATCGTTACCGACAATAGACAGAATCGTAAACCAAGGTTAGAGCTGAATGGCAAATAATGAGTTGAAACACAGTTGTAAAACATGTATCTTAAACCAATTGTAAAGTGTATATGTGGTTCCAATAGTTAGTGAACAGAATCGCAACCTGGGTCCTTGGCCTCCGTCGTAAATCGTGGAAGTCACAATCATGGAAATCTCAATCTGGATCCGAGTGTGAATCGCAAATCACGATCTGGAATACGATAGCAAAACGTCTATATGGCTTCAATCGTAAAGTGTGTAACTTACTTTTAATAGCAAAATGACCTAAGTGATAGGTTTATGGGTATTTCCACAGTGTACTAGTGTGTATATGGTATATAGCCCTAGATAACATCTAAAATGACCTAAGTGATTGCCGTTGATGTGAACCTTCCGGATACGTAATCGAAATTACTATTGTTATTGCTTGTACTACGATCAAGTGAGTTACACTATTTTTCTCATTATGTTAGTATGAAGTGTGCATGTTATTATATCTGAAAGTGTAGCCAATGTATTTATGCATGAAATGAGGAGTTGTTTTATATTGTGGTGAAAACACAACTTGGGCATGGTCAGACACGTGAAACCCTTGATATGACTTGGGTGGTCAACTGTGACCCAAAGAGTGAAATCATAGCCGGTGCATTGCTTCAATATTATGTGAAATGAATGTGATCATGGATAATGTAATTGACATGTACATACATGGTGTGATGTTTAAGTTGTGTGTTTGCTAAGCTGTATGCTTACTGTTGTTATTTTCTCTTTTTTCAGTTCAAGACCTCAGTAAAGCTCCAACGATATGAAGACAACTCAGCTTTCAAACGTTTTCCGTTGTTACTTTTATAGAAAACCTTACCGAATGATTGAGAACAATGTTTTGTAATTAATTATTTTTGCTTAAGATTTGTATTTAGGTAAGGTGCGGGACCTCGTCATTGTTTTAATATTAATGATATGAATGTTCATCTAACTCTATTAACAAAAGAAATATAGGGCGTTACAAGAGGGTTCTTGAATAATAAAGGGGAAAGATACTTGAATTCTTGAAGTTTTCTTGAACGTTTTACGGTTTATGTACGTGTTTACACTTATTTGAAAGCGGGTAGTTCCTACTTACATGGATGGATGACGAACTTAGTTGGTTGGATAGTGACCTTCTAGGTAAGCATGCTAGTCATACGAGCTGTCAGGGTTTCTAGATAACTTTGGTTAGGGGTGAGCAGAAAAAACCGAAACCGAACCAAAAACCGAAAAAATCGAACCAATATAGCAACCAACGGTTTTGGTTTTCGGAGTTTCAAAAACCGTCTTTTTCGGTTTGGTTTTGGTTTTTACAATTTCAAAAACCGAAAAAACCGAACTCGACCGTTCCAAAGGTAATATTGTAAATATACATGTCTAAAAAATAGATACTCTCTGACTTTCCCATTTACATAGTCGCCCGCATTTACATTAGGGTTTCACCAAAGAGGTCTCACACTAATTCAAATCTCCTTCGCAGTTGCAGCTTTGTTTAGTCGTCGGACTACTCGATTGAGTTCACCTACATCACTTCATTTCGAGTCGACGAGTTCACTTCTTCTCGATTTTATTCATTTTCACTTAATATAGAAATCCATTTCTAGTTGTTTATCTCGATTTTCAGATTCTAGTTTTCTGAGTTGTATGCAGTTTATCTGGAGTTGGTTGTTCATCTTGATTTTCAGTTTTGCTAATATGTTATTTCTCGATTTGCTTTGAGTTTTGATTTGTTTCAACTATGGCTTTAAATTTTAAACTTATGAAGACATTTTGCTTATATCAATTGCAATATATATAGCTTGAATTAGGTGGTACACATCTTGATGTTTTTAATATAGCTTCAATCTCGTTTAA
>JAUEJL010066790.1:0-17302 GCA_032274825.1 Drosophyllum lusitanicum | reverse complement strand
GTGAATTTGGTAGGAACTTGATTCAGAATTTCAGATGCATATTATGTATGTGATAGATATACAAAATTATAATTGTAGCATACATATCGATCATGGGTACGAAATTGAAGAAATCTGTTGGTGATGTAGAGAGAGATTAAGGCGCAAATTATATCTGCTCAAGTGCAAATTGTTATAGATAATTTGCAGTTGGAAATTGGAATGAAGTTTCTTTGGACTGGTTGTAATAAATTATTTACTTAAATAACATAACAAAGAGCACCGTATAAAATAAACTCTCACTAGTTGTTAAGAAGTCGCTGCAGTGATAGAGATCGGTCAAACAATTTGCTTTATAAAGGAACACTTAAAAGTAAGCCATAAAACAAAATTACTATTCGCATAATAATTTAGTGGTCTCAATAATTTAAATGCTTTATATGGAATTTGTTTCGAATGCAACAGATGCTTGATAACAATTCTAACAGTTTGAATGGGGAAATTATACAATTTTAACCCCAATAATGATTTGTTATAAAATTCTAAATGAGCAGTTTGAATGGGAAAATTTTACAATTTTAACCCTAATAATGATTTATTTTATATAAGAAGATATTATAAGTATGTATGATACACGGGTTGGTTTGAAAAATAATAAATATGTTAATATTAATAAAAAAAATATATTAAATAGTTATAAGACGCTAAAGAAATAAGAATTCAAAAGGTTGATAAAAGTTTAAAATTTTATATGTTCAAACAGTATAAAATGTTTATATATACTACACACTTTTAAAAATCAATCAAATTAATAGGGATCACTCAATTAAAACTAACGAATCAATTGATTATAATACTTTTATAGCCTAAATGTTTGTTAAATTTAATGTCATTTTTTAGTAGTAAAATAATTTATACAAGCATATCTTAGAATTGAAGAAAAATAAAAATAATAAACATCGAAATGAATTGATTATCGTTGTTTAATTGGGTCGATCTATTAAATAAACAAATCAAGCTTTGATAATTTTAAACATAAGACGATAGAATCTACCAAACTTTAAAGCCAAAACTGATTTTAATTTTGATCAAATAAATGACTATGATTACTCAAATAAAAGTGTTGTTATTTTTTAATATATAAAAAGTTAGAATTATGTAATTAAATTTATTAATGTTACTCTTTTATTAATGTTAAGAGAAGAGATAACGGCTTATTGTTTAACAAGACAAGACAACATGTAAGATAGTTAAGGGATAACGGCTTATTAATGTAAAATATGAGGCGTGTAAGTGTAAAGAAGATGGTTGTTAGCAACATTCCTCCAACTAACATAAAGTTAGTTCACTGTTTATATTTTTATTATAAACATGTTATGTTATCTTCGTAGATTATATTGATCATCTAAAACAATAAACAAAACTACTGGAAGAATATATTTTTGAAATAACAAGCAAGCATTAGATGAAATAATACTAAGAATAATTTAAAAAGTCAAAGTCCTTAAGTAATTAATAACAATACGTTTTATTTTATACAAAATTTAAATAATTAATGTATGGCTGATTGTTAAAAGGCAAAATATTGCTATTTTTACAATAAAATTAGTAGTTAGTTTCTATAATTAATCGTTTTAATTTTTTTCTAAAAAGATAGTAAATTGATATATAGTTTTTTTTGTTATTTTATTAAAAGAACACCGAGGGAAGAAATTATGATATTTGCTTTATGAATTTAAAAAATTAAATTCCAATCCATCTATTATTTCTTGTAAATTGTTTCAATAATAAGTAACTATGACATGTTAAGGATTAAATTAAATTCAAAGGCTTACTTTACCAAAATGAATTCAACTTGTCATTTTTTACTATATATTTACATGTATTTAACTTTCAAAATTACCTTTTATTGTACTAAACTTTTAAAACTTACTATTTCAAATATCAAAAAAACTTTTGACACATTGCAAGTAATCATCTAAATTGGATTAATTTTAATATTGAAACCATCATTATTATTATTATTATTATTAGTATTAGTAGTAGTAGTACTACTACTACTATGAGAAAATCATCTATGCAGTTTAATTATTAATTTTATTTTTTGTCACACTCACAACATCCCTTATATTATTAAACAGTTGAATGACAAGAATACCTTTTATTTAAGTGTGTTATTAATGCAACAAAACCTAGCACAGTCGATCAACCCTAACTCAAAGCAACATTATCGAAACGAAAAACAATCAAAAGCAATCTAACTTGAAGCATATGATAATCGATAGAACAACAAATACTATCTATTCATTGGAAAGGTTAAGTAGAAGATACAACAAAATAAAAAACAATTGAAATCAAAGTCACAGATCTTCATGAATGAACATGGTAAGGCGCTGATCTGAAAACCCTAACCAATCCAAGTCGTAGCATTCTTCTTCATCTTGAACCCAAAATCAAAAGTCAAACCTTATTCATAACATAAAACCATAATCGGTCCCTAAAAAACAAATTATGGACAACATGAAAACCATATTAGAAACCCCTTGAATCTCAGACAGCCTAGATCCTTATGAATTGACCTTCAAAGCCATACCTAGAATCTGTATGAATCGACCTTAAGTATAAAGTATAAACAAAACCAAAAGCTTAACTTATGATTAACTTAATCGAAGCCCCAATCAAAGAAACAAAAACCTTATAACAAATCAATGGCAGATCATGAATTGATTGAAGCAGATGATAAATCGCATGTTGAACAAGTTGAAGGAACAGAATCCATTAGGACTGAGCATGGGTCGGTTTGGGTCGGTTTTGACCCCAAACTAAACCATACTCGATAATATCGGTTACGTGTTTTTTCATACCAATGGGTATCGGTTTCTAATGGGGCGGTTAGCGGTTTGTGATAGCGGATCGGTTTTCGTTATCGGTTTTATTGGTTAACCGTTATACTAAGTTAGGCCAACGCTAATGGGCTTCGTTATTTCAGAATATGGGCTTGAGTTATATTTTTTTATTGCTTTATAGTAGGCACAAATTTAGGTCAAATAATTGATTATTTTCTATGACTTGTGAATTCATTTTTTAATATATTTAATAGCCCACATGAAAGAAACAACTTGTGGTTTCCATAAATTCACAACTTGTAAATTCATTTTTAATATATTTAATAGCCTCACATGAAAGAAACAATCAAGGATTCAACATTTACAATGACTCTAGTAGTTGAGTACATGAATGAGACAATATAATAAATAACAAAGTTCAAGCTTTTACAAAAATATAACTTGTATGATGGACCATAAATGAACAAGTATTCAAATAATTAAATAATAAATACATAAAATAATTAAAATTAAATAATAAATCCTTATCGTTTCGGTTCGGTTCGGTTCAGTTTGGTATCAGTTCGGTTACGTGTATAAAACTGAAACCGACCCACTATCTATCGGTTAATGAAATTTTATTAACCGAACTGTCGGTTTTCATTTGGTTCAGTTTTAATGGTTCGGTTTTAACGGTTTTATCGGTTGTGGTTCGGCTTTTCGGTTAAGATGATCACCCCTAATTTGAACTATGAATTACTTAGATTGACCAATGTTAACCATGAGTTAATTATTTAAGCCATGCACGATTGTAATGGACCAATATTGACCCTGATAGACCTATTTAAACCAAATATGACTATAGCTAACCAATGTGACCGACATTCACCTATTTGATTCAAAATTTATTTCTATTGACCAATACCGACCTTGATTCCCTTATTTGAATTAAATATGTCTTTGATTGATCAAGAAAGTAATATACATCAATTATATAAAAGTTTAGTAAAATTAATACAAGAAAGTTTCATATGTAAATTTTCTCCGGAAAATAAGTCGATACAAACCTCGACCTGAAAATCAAGTTTTTTTTACCAAAAAACAACTCGATTTTTTCTTCGGAACAATGGGGCGACACGAAAACCCGAACCAAACACGAATTAAGTGACACAAATTGAACCGGTCACAAAACTAAATTGGTCACAAATGGGTCGTCACGAACCATTTAACACGAATACGACCCGAATTATCAAGCCTAGAGTCATACACGTACACATGCATATTTTTGTGAGGTTTATGTAATTCCCGGAAAAAAAAGGTTTCTTTTGTGGAGTACGGGGTTAACATACTCTAATTTACAAACACGAATTCACTTGTGCAACTCGGTCATTGTATAAAAAACACCTGCCATTCCATGTGCCTTGGCCAACAGTTATATTTTATTGCTTTGACCAAGCCAGCGTCAAAAGTTACAATACAACTCGTTACTTGAATACTGTATGAAATGAATGACTAATTAATTTATCGACCTAAAGTAACCAGAATATGTACATTATAATTACTTACAAATATGTTGAGACTGTATCATCTATTTGTAGCCATTGCTTCTTCAATGCTTCTAATGATTACACTCAGACTACCACCGCTTTCAAGAGCTTTAACAGCAGCTTGATGGGCATGTTTATGCCATTTCAGTAGATTATAAGACTCTAGAACTGACCATCTTGCTTGATTCGACATCTATTTCAACACAATAACAAAACCATAGGTGTTCATCATCATCATCTAATAAGAGGGTGTTTGGGAATGCTTATTGAAACTATTTATCTGCTAACTGCTGTTTCAAGAAATAAGCAGCTTGGAGCAAGCATTGCTTAATCAAAAACAACTTGTTCCATTTAACAAATAATCAGATAAGCGGATTTGATAAGCAATCTCAAAAACCCTCAAAACAACTTAATGTTGTATGAAAGCATAGTAGACAAATAAACAGTTTTATTAAGCAATCCCAAACACCCCTTAAGAGAAAAAAAAACTTGCAGAAATGGTGATAGTTGTACCTCAGCAACAGATAAAGGTGGTTCCAAAAGTAAACAGATACTCCTAAACAGATTTTCATCATTCTCTCCGCCCTCAGCCTCACCGTAAACAAGAGCTTCTGCTGCTATCCCACCAAATAGCACCATGCAATATCTGAAAAATATACACAAATGATCCCATTGACCCAAGTTAATTCCTAGAACTTATATAATTTCAGGATTTTATAAATAAGTCCGCTTCGTATATCACTATATCTATTGGATGTGTCAATGTTGAAGCAATAATTATGTAAATGAAAAAAAACACCTGTCAAAGGCAATACCGGTGAGTCGGCCCTCAGCAAGCTCATTCTGAAGATTCTCATCCCAAAATTGTGTTCCAGCCTATACAGTTGAAACACTAATACAATTAAGCTGGAATTATATATTTGCAGGTAAATTCCAGGATTAAAATTACCTGCCCTTGAATCCCCATCTGCATTGCAACAATTGGATCTAAAATTACACCACGAATGGGGCATCCCATGAGATAAGCTACAATTTCATAATGGAAATTAGTCATTAATATGGAAAAAGAACAATATTCTGATGAAACTGTAACAGACATGCTATCATCTACTGCTTATTTAGAGTATTAGACTGTAGCACCCCAAGCCGTAGACTAGTCCAATAGTCTCCAAAACACCAACAAAAATTAATTAGTGTCATACCAGCCTAGGACTTATAACACGAACGAAACTGAGTTGAGGGGGATTAGGGTACTTTTGTGATTAGGGAGCTGGGATTAATTTTGATTTATAGGGGATTAGAGTCTTCGGCTTTTCACGCACACAACTATCTGTTCTTCACCATTCGATAAAATCTATTCCACCGTACTATTCCAATTGATTCATATCAACTTATAAGGGGCTAACAGTCCTAACTTACACCCATATTCCCATAAAAGGGGAAATGTCACAGACGTTCATTATTAAGTATTATTTGGCCTTCTATTTAGGGGAAAATGCAATAGAAGGTGGCGTATTTTAGGCATACATTTATTTAGACAACATACTTTACTTTTTCACAAATAAAGTAACCAGGTACGGAGTTTTATAAAAGAAAAGAAAGACAAGGACAAATCGGTTAGTATGCTGATGTTAGCAGGTACACTGACCACGTGTAGCGCCATGTCATTTCTAAAAAGGGCAACATCAGTTCTTTATCTTTCAAAAGGGGTATGCCTGAAATTTAGATTTCAGAAATGAGTTCTTCTGATTTTTGCAAAAAGTGAAATCTTTGTCATTGATGGCTTCTTGGATTAGGCTTCTAAGTCATCAAGTGATTATCTTTTGAAAGTGAAAGATCTTTGATCTTTTTTGCTTTATTTTTTGAAAGTGGCCATGGATTAGGAGATCCGAGATCTTGGTGATGGCGGGTTCATTTGATATAGGTTTTTTCATTTGTTTAATTAACATCACCTAAGGTGGTGATGGTGATGATTATGATGATGATGAAAGTGGGGTTTCTTTCTTTTTTACAGAAGCAGGTTGTTAGACCCAAGATTATGTTCATTATATCATTTTATTAAGGTTTTGCTTCTAGTTGTATTTCCTAGAAGTATAGGGTAGACTGTGAAAATACCTAATAGGTATATAACTAATGTAATTTACCCTAATTCATTAAGCATTTCAATATTATCAATTGTGTGTGTGTTCTTGGTGTATTCTCTCATACTATTGCACTAAGATCATCATAATCATTGTGGATTTGCTTCAATTACACAGATACTTGATACAATTGGGATCATATAAAGGTAGAGGCAGTGGCGGTGGTGATGATGATGGGGTTTCTATGTTGTGTGGTAGTGGAGGGTAGAAGAAAATGGTTAGCACCACAGGTGGGATGGTGGTGGCAGGATTGATGTGTGTCATTCTGGAAGCATCAAAACACGTGTGCGGATCAGTTACATTAGTAAAAGGAAAAGCTGGCTATACAAAGGTAAGCACTTTGCTGACACGTCATGTAAGTTTAGGTCATTTGCAACCAGAAACTTATTTATCAAGCAACTTAATACAGTTTTTTAATTCTTTTTAAATGTAGGCTACCTTTATTTGTGCAAAAGTAACGTTCCCCTAAATAATGATTTGCCAAAATGCGCTACTTTTTTTCTTCTGCATTTACCCCTTTAGTTTATTAGATAGGTATTATTTGTTGCATTTTCCCCTTTCATTTATTATATTGTTATGCTCGTTATCATTTCAAAGAGAACTAAATGAGTGAGCATCAATTGGCCGACTAATATTTCTGACTACCAAATTGATGAGAATGTTTAACTGAGAAGGAAAATAGCTTCCAACCATAAAGCAAAAAGACTCACCAACAAGAAGATGTCCTGCTTCATGCACAAGGATACGCCGCTTGTATGGAGGCCAATAACTTGATATTTGTGCTAAACAAGAACCACCGAGAAATATCGCGTCTACCATAGATAAACCCAATATTACTGCCAGTTGAGGTCTGAAGTCAATTCCATGGTCAACCAGATATGACAAACCAGCAAAAAATGCAACCAAAACAACACTAGACCTTGTGGAAAGACCCCATTTCTTTGGTGAAAGTTTTGTAACTGTACCATGAATTCAAAGAAAAAGGAGATAGTTAGACTTAAAGGGAAGCAAAGCATATTAGTGTCAATACAGCTTATTATAGTTATAGAAAGAAAGGCTAATACCATAAAATAGCAAAATTACTATTCCTACCAGCCCGCTTTGGTAATTATACTTTTGTCTAATTTGCTATTTTGGTAATTAGTTAACTACAATAACCGAACCGGTTAAATAGTACTTTAACATCATTAAATAGCAACCTACTCTGATCATTGATTTGTTTTGATGATTATATTTTTTCTGATCTAATTTGGAACTTAAAAAATATATTATTATATAATAATAAATTTATTACTTTTTTCCTGGTCCCATTTGGTAAATTAAAAAGGGTTTAAGTTCACTAAAATGTATCCAAGTTGTCACATTTTGCTATTGTGTGTATCGAACTTTAAAAATTTCTATTGTATGTATCAAATATTTAATTTGTTGCTATTGTAAGTATTTTGGTTACATAAAAAAGTAAAAAATTTACAAGTTCAGTATATACAATAGAAAGTTTAATACACACAATAGCGACAAATTGAAAGTTCGATACACACAATAGAAAATTTTTAAGTCCAATACATACAATAGCAAAACATGACAACTTGGATACATTTTGATGAACTAAACCCAATTAAAAAATATAACTGAAGACATTTATTATTTTTTGAATTATCAAATCAGAGCCAAAAAATTACAACCACCAAAATGGCCGGCTAGCAAAGTAGGTTTCTATTTAATAACACTAAAGTACAATTTAACCCACTTGTAATTACCAAAACCGCACATCAAACAGAAGTATAATTACCAAACCAGGACAAAAAACAAATATAATTATCTAATGGACTAATAATAAAAAGTATGTTGTTATTTTATTACATTAGGCCCGGAATGAATGAACAAAGATATAAAGATACATGTCATACTTTTATATTTCTTCCAGAGCAAGATTCAGCGAGTTTCCAAGGAAATGCATACCTTCTAAACCAGTTGAAGACTTTATAATGGTTGGAGTAACATCTCTCGGTCCTTCAAGAACTGCAAATTGTAGAGCAAGGATTCTCTCAATACTAAAATCTTAGATTCTATCAATTTAGTGATGTAAATGTGCATGATTGAATATACAGTAGTACAACACATGCCTTGGTGACTGGAATTACAAAAGAAAAAATAGAATGATTTGCTTGAGTCATGAATATACATGAATGAGACGTCAAATGTGCACAACTTTTGATGAATTACTCCTGAAATAAGTCAGATTCTAGAAAAACCTGCAGTTGTATCTCAGCCTTTGGTTTCCAAGAAGCCAAGTAAACAAAACAAAGTGCTTTGACTAAACAGAGCTCTTTACTGCTTAAATCAAACTTCCCGAGTCTTAGTTCTGATCTATAATAGTGAGTTTGTCGGTTGATGATATGAATTGCACTGGTTCTTGTAGCATCTTGCATCTGAATTTAAAAGGCAATGATGAATGTTCGATATGACCCCTTTGGAGGAGCAGAGATACTTTTCGGGATTGAGTTTGTGAAAATAAGTGTTGGAATTTTGACAAATTTGATGCAAGGAATCTAAATTCTATATATGTTGGTGATGTCAACTTAAAAAAACACTTACAATTTTTTATATTGGTTTCGGTGGCATATGTGAGAAAATTTGCCTGGTCAAATAGAAAAAGGTCAACAAAATTCTCAATTGTGTCTTGAGCTATGAGTCTACAAGTATGAATTAAAGCCTTAAAGGGTTGTGTTGGAAATGAACGAATCATTCAAACCCTGCTTGTTGTTTAAGTCCATTGTTAAATGTTTCAGCAGTTGTGTTGGTTCTATTTGCCAGCAACAGTATCAAAGTTTTTGAGTGTTACTTGCCAACTTATTTAGCTTTTTCTATACATGTGTTACACACTCATTACTCTCGTGAATAACAATAGTGATAAACACGATCTGCTGAATTTGTCTCCAATAAATCACCAGAACCCCCCCCCCCCCTTTTCTCTCTCTCCTTTTTCATGAACTAAGATTATCGACTGTGGTGCTACTAATAGTGGAAATTACACTACCTCATTCTTTCTACAAGAAGTGGTTAGACTATATAATGGTTCAGATGGCTACCAATAAAGAGACATTAAAGGTTCACGGTTGACTATGCTTTTTAAAATTGCTTATTAGTATTGCTTATGCTTTATAATATAAGAGGATGCAGTAATCAGCTGTAGTAAGACGCAATATAGGAGATACTGCTTGGACTATGCTTGTGCTGTAAAAACACAATAATCAGATAAAGCAGTTGTTTGAATGTTTGGCAATTATGTTTATTTAAGATTTAATAGGTAAGCTAACCTTAATCAGCTTCAATAAGCAACTCATAAGCTGCTTAACTCAACGTTAAATAAGCATATAATCATAACCAGTTTTGTCCATATACAATAACGAAAAATCGCTAATCTGCTGTATCAAATAAGCAATCCGAAACACCCTCTGAAACCTGTAATTTTAGCTATTTCTACAAAGGAAAAATAAGGTTTTTCACAAAATGCCCACGATAATAACAAGCTCGATTAACCATGTACAGTTGTGTTAAACATGAACCAACAATTGAATACTGTAACTAATTAGCGAGTTTGAACTCAGATCAAGCAACTTAGAAATGTAAGTTTTTATTTTAATACCTAAGAAAGTGATAATTAGATGGAATCTTATGAATAATTACCAATACTGCGGTATTTTCCGAAATGATTCAAAAAGCCCTTATCCTTGAGAAAAGCATAAGCAGCGCCAACAAGTCTCATATCATCCGCGTTTAAGCACGTATCCAAAACTTCCCAATCTCTCTGCAACTCCAACGATCCCAAGGGGTTACCCCTTTGTGAATCGATGGAATAGTAATCATCAGGCGGTGGGATTTCCTGGAGGAATCGGAGGGCTCGACCGAGATCTTTTTCCTTAACAGCTTGTTCATACTCTCTCCATTCAGTGAGCGCTCTGGTGGTAATGATTCTCAGTGAATGTTGTCTGGTTCGGAACGGATATTCTTGAGATAGGATTGGCGGGAAGAAGAGAATTGTTCGAGGAAAGTAGTGTGGGCGGGAGGGAAGAAATGGCGCCGGTGGAGTACATCGGAGAAAGATCGCCATTGGAGGTATGTGGTGTTGGATTGCATAAGGGAAATAGGAAGCAAAATGGGGAAGATTTTTGGGGGGTTTCGGATTCTTGAGCTTTTAGAAATAAGAATCGTATCTTTATTCGGATCAAGTTTTTTAATTATTTTTAACATTTTCACCATAAACTAGAAAACGGTTATTTTAGTTAAATCATACACCCAATATTCTTATTTATCTTTGTATAAATCTATCATTTTTTCTTTACAACATTCGTAATAGGTATTATTAAGGACGATAATTTTTGGTTCAATACGAAAAAGTGATACGAATCCGAAACATGTTTAAAACGGTTTGATACAAAATCGACATTAAAATAAATGGGTCGGGTTATGGACAATCTGAAAGTAACCCGTTTAAGGGTAAAACCATAACATTATAAAATTTTCTTTAATACTTAAAATTTAATTTTTTTGAAAAAAAAATGAATTCAAATAAGGGACTAACATCTTAGGGCAATAAAACCCGTCAAATACAAATACAAAACCCTTAAATGTTAAAAACTTAAAATAAACAATAAAAAATTTATAATTAAAACAATAGTACATCATTTTGATATTTGTTATTTTCACTATAAAATTTTGGTATTTTTACATTTGATTATTTGATAGGTGATACTTTAATATTTTAAATTCGATTCATAATTAATACTATTTAATGATGAATAGTTTTAAATTATTATGTTGTTCAATTACATTATTACATTATTTATTGACACTTTATATAATAGTAGTACATAACAGTTTTTATTATATTCATTTATATAAGTTGAATAAAAAAGTAAAATTAAAATTAGAATCAAATCGAAACAAATACCCAATTTAGAGTTCGTATACAATCAAAAGAACATTGAATATTAAAGTTATAATTAACCGGCAATCATTTTCGAAATTCTTACCGAAAGTTGGAACAATGTTTTTTGTTATAAAATTTAAAAGAATATATATGAAACTGTTTTTCATTTTATTTATTATTGAGTTGGTAATATTTTGAAAATAATAAAATATGATATATTAAACTTGAGGGGTTAGATGTGAAATTTGAACTTTTTGAATGTCATGAGGTCTAAACTTAAGAGAGTAATATGTAGCTTCGTAACGAGGAATCTAACAGGTAGCTCTCGTAGCTCAGTTGGTTAGAGCACCCGTTTAGTAAGCGGGAGGTTTTGAGTTCGACTCTCAACGAGAGCAAAATCTATTTTTTGTTGTTGCTATTTTTGTGATAAAATCTATTTATAGACTTGTAGCCTCAATCCATTAATACAAACTGTCAAATGTAGGTTATGCAGCCAACCATTCAACAGAAACAACTATTGATTATTTAGGGTTGGTGACAAATTAGTATCTATATACTCTAGCTCACACAAATTGTGAGGCTACTTATTTATTATGTTTCAATAATAAAAAAAAGAGTGTTACTATTAGACCTTCTCTCATCTGACATACTCATATCTTAAATTATTGAATTACAATTTTTAATACAGTTTTTTTACTCACACATGTCACATTAAGGAGACTATTTAGATAACAAATGGAATACCAATAGAATCACCCTAAAAAAATACATTACCATATTTACACTCTAATTTTTTTTGTTTAATAAGACTAAGATAATGGAGTTATGTATTTAGACTATTTTGTTAAATAGGATAAGTATTAAACAATCATTTTTGAAAACGTCTAAATTTTAATGTTTTGTAAAATTATCAATTTATAGCAAATTTTAAAATGACTCTATTATATGATCATAGGTTAAAGATGAATAGATTTTGTGGTGGATGAAATAAAGTATTAGAATTGTTAGATTTTAGGTTAAAGTCTTCAAATCTTTTTACAGGTATCTAGAAGTAATGTGCATGAAGATGGATCAAGTGATTGTCTCATGTGAAGATTTCTAAACCTTGTAATATTATCCACATGTTTGTTCATATTTTAACTAGTAGATGTGGTTTTCACACGTACATGAATTGTAACAATCACATTTATGCTTCATATTCTTGCATTTTAAAATCTTGTCTCTTGTACATATGAATTGTAGATATAGACATACTCAAGATTGATCAGGTACTATGAATTCATATCTATTAATTAAGCTTACAGTCTCATAGTTTGAACATCGCGTAGCCACCGAAGCGGCATGAAGGTGTGGTCATCAATGTTAAGGGGAGTGATCATGCCCACACCATCCCTCTAAGCGACAATACAACATTCTAATTGGAAAAAGAAGAGATGTGAAAGTCTGAATATCGTATTATCAATTATTAATTAAGAAGTGTTTCTTACATATCATGTCTTAACATATATTCCATTAAGGATGGAAAGATTAAAAAGAAATGAAAACACAAAAAAAAACAAGACTTGTAATTAATAATAAGTTAATTAAAGATAACTTAATTTGTAATTTTTAAATAATGATATTTTACTCCATTTCTTTTTGTAAACATTACAAACAATGTAACTAAGCACTAAATCCTTGGTAGAATATAAAGAAACCCCACTCTCACTACCACCACCGCTCACATGACCCACCCTCCCTAGTCCCTACCATCCATGCTTGTTTCTCTCAACCTCCTTCCCTTTTCTCAACCCATATTACATTTTCTTTTAATTACATAACAATGGCTTAACAAACTTTTTTAATTCTTAAATAAACATTTTTTATTGTATCACCTTTAAATGCAAGAAAAGAAAAAAAAAAAGGTGTTTAACAAGTGAAAACAAAAATTTTAGAATACTACCTTTTGTTGTCTAAATATTAATTTTTTATGTATTAATCTATTTTTCTTAACAAATAATTAATGATATGCAATTGCTTATTGAAAACTAGTTATATTATAATTAAAACAAGCATAGCCTCCCTGTAAAATCTTGAAAATAATTAGAAACTATATTGGTAAGATTTTGTGGTTAACCGTAACCGTACTGTATTAGTTAATAAAATTTAGAAACCAATTAACAATCAGCTATAGAAAAAGTTTGGTTGGTTAAATTGTTTTTATTGATTAAATCAGTTATTATTTGATTAATATAAACATATCTGTTGTGCATCATGAATATAGATCATCTCCCTTTAGGAATAAAATAAAATAAAATAAAAACAAAGATAATTAGCAATTAAAGCTTAGCAATATGAAGTACGTTAAGAAGAATAAAGAAAAGGAATTATATAAGATAAATTACTAAATCATGAAAAAAAAATATATATATATATATATATATATATATATATATATATATATATATATATTATATGGCACACAAGAAGCTAACTAGGGCTCTTTGCAGCTGCAAATCGATCAAGAGATCATGCAATCCGTGTGTTGGTACACAAGGTCATCGTGTTGGACGTCATCACCGGCCTGCAACGCCTCAAGGAGTCGACGGAAAACGATGACGTGGCAGGGGATACGGAGGACCCCTTTCTGTTGGTAACCGTACTCTTGAGCCGATTTGTTGAGCAGATTAACGAAAAGGGGGTGGTTGAGAAGGTCGGCACTGACAACAAAGCGTTCCATCTCGTCTCCGACGTAGACGGGAAGGTAGCCCTCGGGTACGGTGGCGGCACCGGCAGCGGTGGACAAGAGGAGAGAGTAGCGGGAAGAGTGAGAGACGCGGGAGAGACGGCGAATGAGTTTGTTCATAGTAAGTTAGTTTGTGGGGGACGTACTTGAAGGAGTAATATTGTTATGTTAGTGTAAATATATAAATGGGGGGAAAGTACAGAGAGAGAAAAAGACAAAGAAAGAAGGAAAGAAAGAAAAGTACAGGGAGGCGTACTTGGAGGTACAATAACTACTCCTCCTCCTTTCTTTATTAAAAAATTGTTAAATATAATATATATATATGGAAAAGTTTAAACGAGAACTGTTTTTCGTACGAGAACTGCGAAAACCAATCTTAGCCGTCCAATTTCCTCTCCTTTAATTGGATTACCCACCCATAAATTCCTTACATACACCATGTCATATTTAATTCCCCCACGCTCTTCATCCATGAATTCCACTTACCACTTGAATTGCCCAGAGTGGTTCTCGCAGTTCTTGTACGAAAAACAGTTCTCGTTTGAACCCTCCCCTTATATATATATATATATATATATATATATACTACTAACCGATTTTTTAAATCATTAAAATCTGGTTTGTAATTTTATTATAGTTTATTAAAACCTTATAAGCATTTGTGACTAATAAACTTATTGTAACTTATAATTAAAAATAAACCAAATTTATGAAAAAATAAGTTTATAAAAGATCGGTCAGATTTTGTAAAGACCAAAAAAAAATTATATCAAAAGATAATACTTATGAAATATTTATTACTAAAGTCAGGCCACAATTGATTGTTTTATGATTACAAAATATTAGAAAAGAGTAATTATGAACATAATTATATAAAACTTCCCACAAAAGTTTTCCAAAAAGGTTGGAGCCATTATTACTTCACGAAGCTACTAGCTAGAGCCTTGCTCTTATCTATTCCTGATCTACCTGAAAAACTGAACATATAACTTATAAGCTTTTGCTTAGTGAGCATACTTAATCAACAAAATATTGTAGCATGATTAGTCCAACATCTATAAAATCAATAAAACCCTAGTCCCAATAACGAATACTGAAGTCTCTAAACTCTGAACCTGATACTAAACTAAACCCTGATGCTCAAAGAGCATGTTACTGTATCACATGCTGAACTATCACATCATCATAATAAAATCATACATCACTTTTACAGTAAAAGAATCAAGTAAACTCACCTTATTGTGCATAAACATATTCAATAACAACTCTTCAATTATTACAATTAACAACACATATCTCCTATACATACATTGTATAATTAAATATTAATTATTTTATTTTGCTACTGAAAATGACCTACATAGTTGTGTAGTCATCTACACGAGCCATGGAGCTCCACCCTACATGACCAGGGCAAAGTCACATTGCATGTGTAACACTAGGACTCTACACGGCCGTGTACATACTGATACGGGCCATGTAGCCATATAGGACCTTGGCTACACTGGCTACCTACACCTACACGGGTTGTGTAGCCAATAGCACAGCCATGTTGTTCACCTCGAACAGTGATGTTTTTGATCCATTTGGTCTCCAAAACTCGATTTTACCTCAATTGAGTGTTTCTCTACACTCAAAACAACTTAATTATGTAGTTGTTTTTACTCAACAAAACTTCAATTAACATACGAATTCTAATGTCTACATCAATTAATATACAATTAAACTATAAACTTAAGTTAAACATGAATAATATGATTATACATACCTTAATTTGAGTTTAGAACATGTTAATATGCTTATTTCAGTTTGTAATTGTTAATAGCTTGCTTTTAGCTTTGCTCTAGCCACAATTTGGGGGTTTTACCCACTAACTGTTGTGATTATAATTAAACTAGTGTTTTTATATATATATATATAGAACTATTGCATATTTACACTTCTGGTCCTTTTAGTTTTTCTCTTTCATTTTGACTACTTTAGTTCCTATAGTTTTATATTTCAATTTAAATTTTACAAGCTTTTAAGAGCATCTATAATGAAAACATGGTGTTAATAGGGTGACTGAGTGTTAATGAAATTAAACATGGTGTTAAGAGGAGGGATGTGACCGTGTGGGTGCTAATTTTTTTTCTAACAATAGAAAAATAATAATAATAATAATTAAAACATTATCGTTGGAAAAAAGATAAAATGTAGAACGATATTTACATAATTTATACTTATAGCGGTCCTTATAGTTCATCCAAGCATGTTTAATTAACTTTTTAAACTAACTCTTCGACACCCGCTTAAATCTTTTGCTTGTCTATCATACTCGCACACATTTTCTTGGTTGTGCTTGAAATACAATACACACCTTTTGGTTGGTTTTTGGATTTTAGGACCCCTCATTTTGTTTTCTTCCTCACCAATTATTGTATGAAAATGTAATCACGAGTATAATCTATACATTGTCGTATATATGTACGTACGTTCTTTTTAAAAATCATAACAAAATAATAAAAAATACATGTTTTTTAAATTTCTAACCTTCATATTAATCCTTAAAACATGCATATGTTCGTTAGTCTAAACAATTAAAGTTTGTCATGTGTCATACACTACATGAATATAAGACAACGAACCAAATCTAACATGTTTTCCGTTACTACCTAATCATAAGCAATTAAGGAGTGTATTCATTGAACCTACTTTATTCTTCGATCGAATGATATGATCATCTAATCGAGACATTTAGAAAATTATTGTGATATGATATTATTTGTAATATATTTGCTTAAATCATAATATGACTTTTACGATATTATATATAATACATTATACAACGACCGTCTATTGCACTTATATATCAAAGAGTCTTGATCTAGCGATATCGGAGTTTGAAAAAGGCGCTCCTCAGCCATAAGGTTAGAGGTTTAAGTCCCTATGGCAAACATACGATGTATAATTAAGTGGGTGTGTGTGTGTTTAGCTGTTAAAAAAAAAGAAAAATCTGTTGCAATTTGATAAGGCAAAGAGTAATTAATAGTTACAACAGCAAAAAAAAGAAATGGAAAATGGGAATAAAAGGTAGATGATAAGATTGGATTTGATAAAGATGCTTTATATAAATTGTAAGTAGCTAAAAGTGAATGAAAACATAAATATAAATA
>JAUEJL010066779.1:0-17305 GCA_032274825.1 Drosophyllum lusitanicum | reverse complement strand
AAAATCCAATCCGTGGCTGAAATAGCTTCTCGCACTTTTCGCAAATAAAACACTATTTTCATGAACCCTCTCCTATATATATATATATATATATATATATATATATAGATCAAGGTTGAGATTATAAAAGGAAAGTGAATTTAAAGCGGCCCAAATCAATTCGAAACTGATATGGACGAACGTCTTGAATATACGGATCGTCATCCAAATAAGAATACTTTATTATTAAATAAATAAAAAGGTTTATACAACAGTAAAGTGGTTTATTGACGGAGAATCTCGTATTTTATTTTTTAATTATTAATTTGGGTTATTTTTTTTAACTGGAGATCTCGTAAAGGGACTACACTCGCATTCATCGACTTTTTAACATCCACTGACTAGGGAAAGTTGAGTCGGAAATTGTTAATTTGATGGTAGTAATTAAAAGTAAGAATAACTTCACAAGCAAGTTTCAAGGTCAATGGTTTAACAGCCAATATGAAATGTATGTCATCTAATTTGATTTTTAGTTGCACTCTATATGTTAGTTTTGATGTAGTCGCCGCTTATTTGTTTTCCCCTTATATATCGATTTATATATGTGTTTAAAACATGACTACTTCGGTTGAATAAAGATAATGCATCTTGATGTCCTAAAAACACTTGCGAGATTCATTCTACGGTGGACATTGCAATCAGGTGTCGACTAATAAAAGGTATTTTGCCCAAGGACATTGCATTAACAAATGTCTACAAGACTTGCAAATTATTCAGTAGGAATGCCATGGGTGTTTTCTTTAAAAGTGATCATTTCAACCCATTTATTAAGATAATTGGGTTGATGTGGGTTCTTTTCATCTCAAACGAATCAAACATATAAATTTTAAAGAAGAATCGGCTACGGATGACGAATGTTGCCTAAGTAGATTTATAAAGTCTAAATCCTCGTAATTCATTTTCGAACCCAAACTTTTACATCAAATTCAAACCTTAAGGCAAAAACAAACATAAAAACAGACTGTGTTGTTCTAAATGACAATAAAAATTACACCGAGATCATATAGGAGGGGTACAAACTCTAGAAAGATGCAGCAAATATGCAGAGAATAAGCAAGAGGATTAGATCCTAGTATGAATGGGTGAATGGAAAAAAATTAATCCCAACACACAACAGTGGGCACAACAAATCAAACACGGAACAGTGGAAACCAATAGAGATTTGAACTTAAGGAATTTTTCTAACCATTCTTTAATTTATGAAATATTTAATATCTAACACGCCATTCAACATTAAACATATACCAGTAGTGAACAAATATATCTAAAATGATCGAGTGAAAGATCATATCACTTGACTGACTATTACAGATGGCAATAATTTTTCTCTATGACAATTCATCGAACAGTTTGTAGGCAATGCTAAAACCTTTTAACACAACATCACAAAAGTTGTCGTACTCATCACGAACAAGACGAACATGTCAAGAATATCAAAACTCAGTCCCAAAATATGCATAATTGGTTAAAATCATGCCAAATTAGAAGATGCAAAGCTTAATTTAGGTACCTGCTTCAACTTTCTTTTGAAATAGATGTTGCAACAAAATATAAATGGACAGAAGGGGAGTCGATGTGGCCATTTATGAGGAAGGAGTAGGTGGCAATTGAAGCAAGCTCAAGACAAACATAAGGAACATGTAGCAGCGATTGAAGAGGAGAAAACTAAGTAGGAACCGGGAGAACCGATAAGCATCACCGGAATAAAAAGCAAGTGTGAGGCAATCAAAGAAGTAGAAGATGCTAAGGCAGGAGAAACCGAAAGGCATTATGGAGCAACCGGGAAAATCACCGGCTAAAGAAGCTAATGTGTGGCCGACGTAGAGGAGGCAACCCGTAAAATGACCGGAAGGAAGAGTAGTAGGTGCGTGTCAAGCAGGAAGAAGCAAGACGTGTTTGATGGGGAATGAAATAGAGGTTCTAGTATAATAGATAGATATTCAAGTCTACATTTACAAGTTATAAAAAATGATTTCTAAATCGAAAATATATACCTAAAGAAAAGATTACAACACATGACACAATTAAAATTATCAAAGAGAAAGGATGTTACTCATTGTTACACATGTATCAGACTATCAGTTATTGAATGGATTAGACATGTCAAACAGGGTACTTAAACTACACCTATATCAACAACGAGACTTGAACTCTTAACCTTATAGAGGGAAAAATATCTTAATCGCTTCTTAATACCGTTACACCAAATACCTTTTGGTAACATTACTCATGGTTACAACAGTGATAATCAGGTCTACATTTCATGTATAAAAAAGCTCTCGTATCATATCCCTAATTTTTTATTTCGTAAATAAAATAATTATTTGCCTAATAACTCTATGCTGAAAACTTGAGAGCTGTGAATCATCACATGATTCGAGATTCCTCCTAGAGCTTGTTTGACGTTTGGCTGTGACCTTAACATGCTATGTCTATCTAAGCATATACTACATCAATTAACAGCCTCAACGGATTCACCTTCACAAAAAACGAAATCAAACACACATTTTGAAGCCAAAAATCTATACCAACACCCAAATATAAATCAAACACAAACTTAAATTGGAACTCAGACTATGATTTCACAAGTTTTTTCGAAAACCAAACATAAATTGAAACCCCATTCATCAACGTCTGTCCATGGGAGCACCTTTACGACACAGGAGCCTCAATAAGAACCTCAAACTAAAGAAGGCATTAAAAGTTGAAGTTGCTTTCAAGATAACAAAATCATAAACTCAAAAAAAAAAAAGACTAAATAAATTTGAGATGTTTGTATGACCGTGTGATCTGTGATTAAGGATTCTGTGAGTGCTTTAATGTGTATATAAAGAAGTAGGAGACATGGTGGCAATGAAGACAAGATGATGGTGATGTTGAAGATAGAGGTCTGTCGTTTTTTATATTTTATATACATAAGAATACGCAACAGTCCACCAGTAGTGGAAGATAGGATTACCGTACATACAACATCCAATTCTCACGAAGCTCTTTCTTACTAGTCAAGTAGTGTAACATCTGTATCCCAGAGCCCGGATACCAACCCAAGGCGCCGATCAATTCTATTCAAATTGTGTTAGATTTTAAGACAAAAGATTAATGAAAATGACATTTTACAGAGAATAAGCTAATGAATTTTTATTTTTAATACAATGTCTAACAGTCTATCTCTAACACAACACAAAAGTGGACGCCAAGTTCACAAAATGGGACAGATGGTTGCACATAAGACGTGTGAGCGGAGGACCCCTAGGTGGGTTACCAAAAAAGAACACCAAGACGAAAAAAAAGGTCATTGCTTATTGGTCCACCTAGAACGTTTCCGTACTTAATGACTAAAACCCAAAAGTAGAATTATGTGGGCATTTCATGAATTCACCTTCATATTTATTTTATGTATTTAATCATGAAACCCCTCTTAAACCATGTGGTCACAGTCAGATTGACCTTTAGAAAAGCATGAGCATGTACAAGTATATCACCAACTAATCATTTACATCTTTTCCGCTTTCTATCTTGTGGTTTTAATGATCTTGCCTATAAAAGTAAAAACGCAAGTACATAGAACCTACTTGTTGCAAATAAAGTCCTATTTTTGGCTCTCATCATAATTATGTAAAACTTAAACATAAGAAAAGAGGGTGCACCTCAATGCTGATGAAAGAAGTTATTGGTTCAACAACAGAAGAGCAGCCAGTTTTAGTAGCAAATTGAATACCTAAAATCAGGTGGCTAGTGCATGTTATGATTCTGCATCTGCATTGTGCCATCCCTTAGCACATGGTGGTATGGTCATGAACTCATCAAATTCCTTCACATGGATGTCACAGCATTTCCACTGCACCGTAAAGATAATAGGTTACAAACCAAGTTACGTTGAAAAAGTAATAGAAAACAACCGAAATAATTAGGTTAACACAATCTCCCAGCGATACTTTTATATGGAAATTAGAATAAAACAGATGTATGCAAGAAGATTTGGATGGTAATGCGGTGATGCATATACAAAAAGCTAAAATCTCACCCCTCTCATTCGGTCATGGAACACAGCAGGACCAGGATGGTAATTACAAGCACTTTCATGGTTATCAATTTCTTTGAATGTTTGACCGCATCCCTTGTTTTTGCAAATCTGGGGCTGATTTATGTCTACAAATTTCTTTGCTGGAGGTTTCACACTTCCCTGCAATTCTGAATTATGGTCCTCTGAAGTAGGTTGAATTTGATATGAGGGTTTTGGATTTGTATCTTTCACTTGTGAGCCTAAACATATTAAAAACCGGATGAAAACTCTAGCACAAACCGTCATACAGGATTACAGTGAAGTGAGATATATTTTTTGAAGAAAGATTAGCCCGGGTTGGGTAAATACCATGGTCAGAGCAAAAAAATCCTTGACGGCACCTAGGGCAAGCATCTTTAGCAGACACATTAGCTACAGGAGTTGACATTCTGATTGCAGGTTTAGGGGCAGGAGTAGCCGCCTTTGCCATGACTGGTTTTTCGGTTGTGTGTTTACCTGTCTTGCATCTTAAATGAGGACAAAAAAGTCACTAACAGAAAATCGCTATAAACACAAATATAGGGAAGAAAAACATCAACAGTATTTACATCAGTGTTTACTAAACCAACAAAAAAGACATATTTAGTCAGATGGTAGCAACCTCTATATTCAGTCTTAAGCCCCAATACGAAGCTGCATTTGCATGTGAGCTGGATTTGCACAATAAGAAAATAAAAACAATTTTAACTTTACTAAGACCTACTCCTAGAATCAAATTTCATACATAGTTACATACAATATACCAATTCGGCAATTCTAGCTTCAACCAGAGAAATTTTAATAAAAACAATGGCTGAAATTAAGAAAATAAATTCAGAATATCACTCTCCTGGAACCTAGAAAAAGAAAGTAGGTTACATACATATGATCAAACAAGAAGAAGCAACATCATCGTAATATTCCTATTTTAACTCATGTGAAATCTGCTAATGCTATAACAAATTCATCCAGTTTTAAACTAAATATAAATAACTACATTGCATGAGTCTAGCAAAATCTCCAGCTAAAGAGTTTGTGAACCCTTCAAGAAAAGGGAATGCATAATCTCCAGCTAAACACTCAATTGTCTGATGAACGAAACCAATAATATGAACTTCAGTGATGCTTAAAGATGGACTAAAAAGGTTTGCTTATGACTAGAGAAAGTTTCAGGCCATTGAGTGGGCTACATGTCACATGCATATGGGCTCCAAACAGAACGGCACTACATAAAACGTACCCTGGGATTTCCAAAAATAAGCTGAAATCATGACTCCTTTTCTTGCAACAGCTCCACTCTTTCATACCATCATGAAACAGAGGCTGAAAACACAAGTTGTTAATATTTGAGTATATGATAAGCTTATGGCATTTAAGATTTTAAGATAAAAATTTAAATCAATTAGGTAGAAGATAGAAACTTACCCCCTGAAAGAATGATGATGCCCCGTCAGTAAGCAAAGCCCGTACAAAGAAAACAAAGAAATTAGACAGTTATTGCGGAAGAAGCAGATTTAGCAACAGCATGGTCATAATTAAATGCTGTGGACTCAGCACCAAATGAAACAGTTTTAAGAGGAATGTACGACTCGCCTCAAAAGAATAATATGACAATATGAGTGTTATTTCTCTTGTCTATAACTGCTTTCATGTGCTGGAATCAATAATTGTGAATCTTATAATTAATACAAATACCGTTACATACATATGATGATATGAGTGACTAAATTTGTAACAGAGAAATGGCAGATAAACAGACCTGATAACATGACAATGAATAAATAACTAACTACAAATATCACTGTATGATTGTGCTTACAGAAAGGATGCCAACATACAACTTCCTGAATTTGTAAAACGACAACCAACACCACCATAATACCCAATCCCACCTAAGCGGGATAGGAGGGAGGTAACATATACACAATCATACTTCTACTTGAGAGTAGAGAGAGACAACTTGTAAAACTAATACATATAAAATATTATATAGATAACTACATGTCACATAGGTGAATCAACTTAATATGAGTATTAATGTTGGTGAATCTAGTTTTCTCCTTCATAAATTCGAGGATACATCGATATATGACTTACTGATTGGCCAATTAAATCAGGCTTTGCTTATCTAAATGAATCAAGTAGGTCAGAGTATGAGTAAATTGCACTGCCATGTGTAGAGGAGCTTTTATGTTAACAGCAAGCACACACCACTTAATCTACTCCTAAATCTACTCCATTGTCCACCACTGGAATTAAACCCTCAACCTCTTGGTTGAGGGCACCTTTGGTGTTTCAGATGGGCTACAAGCCCTTTGGTATATGTAGAGGAGCTAGGAAGGCCATTTTAAGTGATAGATTATGGCAATTTCAACAAAACTAGGTTGTTTTGCTGCTTTCAAGACAGTTAATCATGTCATGGCTGAAACAGAAATTTCCTCGTCTTTTAGATCGGACCCAAGTTCAACTACACACAAAAGTTTGAATCATCTCAGATCATGACTTCAGAATTCAAAAGTCCTCCATGATTCGGTCTTTCGACTCGACTAAAAGACCATATTAGAATTTCTAATAGTAACATCTAACAGATCGTTGCTCAACAAAACATATGCGAACAATTTCTTATATATTCGGCAATATATAGGTAAAGTAAAAAAGAAATAGCTTTTCTTCGTTGGGATCATAATAACAATCTCTAAATTGGATTGAGAAACAAAGACCGAATGATTTGGGGAAGAAAGGAAAGGATAGAATAACCACTGACCGATTCATGGTATGTGCAGGAGTCCTCGGGATTCTCGTCTTCCGTGAAAGTAGCGTTACAGCCGATCCTTTGACATCGAAGGAGGTTCGCCATTTTCACACAGGTTCGCGTACGTCGATTAACCTAAGTTTCTAGTAGCAGGGAGAAGTCTTTAACAAAAGTCTTCAATTCAATTGGATAGACCAGCACCCAGGCCCAGCACTCTCTCTACGTCTCTTCATCTTTTATTCATCTCATATCTTTCCACACATTACTCCTTTAATTTTATTCTATTTTCAACCAAATAATACTCATCTTTAGACTCCTCACCGTTAATTCATTTTTTCATATGCAAAATATAAATCTCTGTGAGATATATAGAAAGAGAGTGTGATAAAAGAGAAAAGATGAGGTACGATAGGATGCAGTGTGTGGGTCAGAAGAGGGTTCCTGAATGGGGTTGAGCGTGGGTATTGAAAATACCGAACCGGTATCGAGTTGGATTTTTTGGTTCAGTACTCGGTACTTGTAGGGGTGTTCATGGATGGTTAACCGGGCATAAAGTTAACCGAGAACCAGTTACCGAAGTATCGTTTCGTAACTTTCGTGAACCTAAACCGAAAAACCGGTTAACCGGTTTTTTCAGTTCGGTTTTCTGGTTAACCAATTAACCGTTTTTAACTACTAAATATATTTCTAAAACAAAAGGTTCAAAAATTAATATTTATATCTCAACTCGGACAAGGCTTAAATGAGAAATTTATAAAACATTACAAATTGTGTTATTTATGTATCAACTAACTATGACATAAGAAAATATTCTGAATAAAAATGTGACTAAGATATAGTGAAACTAAGTAAACAAATAGTAAATGACAAGATTTATAAATATAGTTGACTCGTAAACTTAAATAACACATATATATACTAATATCTATATTGAAAAATGAAATATAGATATTGACTTTGGGTAACAGTTCGTTATAAGTAGATAATTATCATATGTGAATATTGATTAATTTATTAGTATTAATAAATATAAAAACTAAATTTTGAATTTTTTAAGTTTTCGGTTTTTTGGTTAACTGTCCGTCTCTAAATTCAGGAACCATAACCGAACCGAATAACCGAATTATTTTTAGGTTTGGTTAACTAAACCGAAAAATATTCAGTTTGGTTAATCTAGATTTCGGTACGGTTTGCCAGTTTTTGGTTTCGGATACTTTGAATACCCCTAGGTACTTTGAATATTGCTAAATCGGTACTCGAGACTCGGTATTCGAGACTAGTACTGAAGCAAATAGGTAAAATAGATACCAGATCCCAGTATAGGTACTGTATATGATTACTCTATACGGTATTCCGTACCGCGCTATGAACCAAATTCGATACTTGGTAAAATCGGTACCGGTCTGGCACCATACTCACCTCTAGAAGGTAGGGCAGCGTAGCCGGTGACACGATAGTTGCAGCCCACACAGCGAAAGAAGTATACTTGATGGCTTGAGGGAGGTGTAGGCAACAACATCAACCAGGTCCTTATAAGCCTAGCTAATAACGTGTTTGTGATTATTTTTAGCTAGTATCCAAGGACCGAAAAGAACCCTTCAAAATTTATTCATTCATTCATTCATAACTATACTTGTTGTATGTGTTGTAATTTAGGAAGGACCAATTATAAGGTTTTTTCTAAATTTACGATTCATATTACATGATGATGATTGATCCGTCCCATGAATGGAAAGTTGTACACCCAAATATCTCAAATTAGTAACACAATCCATCACCATGAACATTTGAACTACCAACCCCGGCCTCTCTCAACATTCAACAAACACGTACACTATATCATTTGCTTTGGTTTTTTAGTTCAACAACAGAAAAGACCCTCAAATGTCTCTCCTATGGTGAAATCTCATCATTGCTATGAAATAGATTGACCTTTTGTATAAATTTTCCAAACATTTCAAATGTTTTCATAAATGGATATATAGTTTCCACACCCATCATAAATTCAGACTATGGTAAATGATAACTTAGTTATCGATGTTTTTCAGATCATTTATTCTTTTTTGTCATCTTTTTTACTTCTTTTCTCATGTTTCTATTCTATGTATGTAACTATGTATATTTTTTACTTCACCTTATTGTATTGACTTGTACTATCATAACTTAGTGATTTGTATTTGTATCACTGTTTTTTGGAGTTCGGGTTTACACATTGGTCTTAGCAACTTGTTAGATTAAGCCATCATTGCTTCTTGAGTTAAGATATGCAGGTTGTTGAAGATATAATATTCTAGCCTAGTGGTAAGGTGTAATGTTTACCCATGGTCTAGGTCAAGGGTTCGAGTTTCGTCGTGAATAAATATTTTTACGAGATCAGAAACGGGAAAAAATGAACATCCTTAAAACCCCACTAGCTTAACACCATTCTCTGAAACGAGTGAGCGCTTTTCCAAAAGGCAAGAACATGGTCAACCGACTCTACCATCTCTTCACATATCGAGCAAAGAGCAGAAGGCAAATTCATTTCAATTTCTTGAGGCGGGAGTGAGTGAGAGAGAAAAGTGTTTTGGAGTAGACATGTAAAGGATGGACGGGGAAATTACAATGTCTGGATAAGTTAACCAATAAAAAACATGTCAGAAATATAAATTGAGAAACCCCAAGAAAATTCTAAAGTTAAACAAATATCAAACAAAACTTTAAAATTTATCTCATTCAAGAAACTTTAATGTTCAAACTAAAGTAAGATACAGTTATTAAGGTCTAAACCATTCTAACCCTATTTTATCTACTTAAGTGTTAAATCATTTTGACCGGTACAACTAGTCATGGCTCGATCATAATTAAGATCAACTTTATAGTGGTTAAAATATTATAAACTAAAGTTTATTGATTAAATCAATAAAAAAATAAAAATTTACAAGCGTTCCTCGACATAAACCCATGATAATTTAATGTCAAAAAGAAGTTCTTAAAATTTCCAACATTAACCCAAAATCTTATGCTTCCATTCATTTTTATTATTTTAAACATTCAAATACTCAATACATTACAATACTACATACCCACTATCAAATAAAGATATCATCGCATCCTATCTTTCTATATTTCATTAAGGTTGTAAGTCTTATTGATTACTAATATCATATAAGAAAACCAAATTAAATGTATGTAATATACAGATTGGTTTTAAAAAATATAAATATCAAACATAAATATAAAAAAGATATTAAATAATTATAAAACACGAAAGAAATACAAATAAAGAATAGTTATAAACGACATCAACACTAAGACCAGCGGTAGAAAAGGCGACATAAGGAGGATAGACATGATGATAGAAACGTGGTATAATGATACTAAAAGACGAGGTTGTATTTATTGTAGAAGTTATTGTTCGTTATTGTTACAATTAGCGACCATTAAGTTAAATATTTATTGGTTATAATAAACTAAGAATTTGGTTAAATATGATATTTTTTTTTTGAAATGTTATAAAACGTAAATATAATATTTGTATATTATAGTGATAAAAATGATATTCTAAGGTTTAAGAAGATAATAACACAAAAAATTATGTATAATCATTAATATATAAAATATATTTTAAAATGTGATTACTAATATATTAGATTTTATAAATTTTAATATTAATTTTATATCACAATCTATAATACATAATTTATCAAAATCCATATTATAGATATTATACTAAAAATATATATAATTAATATAATATCATATCTCAAAAAAATGTAAGAACCTTTATATACAAAATTTTGTTTAATGTTTTATAACTTGTTAAATATATCTCATAACGTTTTAATATAACAAGTCAATATATTTGCATTAGTTTGACTTTTTGTCAATATTAATTTTTTAATTTTAAATAAATAGATGATCATGGTTAATTAATTAATATTAATTTAGAAAAATTAAAAACTAATATCGTACAATGAATTTTATTTTAACTAGTCTATTGTTTATATTCTAAGATGGTGTTTAATGTTAATATCTTATAACCAAGGAGGAATTTGACATAGTTTATTAAGAAGTAATAAATTCACATTATTTATAATAAGCTTATTTCTAATCTTATTTTTTGAACTTACGAATTTATTATAACTTGTAATAATAAAATAAGTCTCGTATCTAAAAAAAGTTTTAAAAAGTAGGTTTTTTAGAAAGGGTTGTGTTCAATAAAGTCCATTTAAAAAACATAGTCCTGAAATTTTAATATTCAATCACAGGTGGTTCAGTATACAATCACATGTGATTTGTAAAAGTATCACATGTGAATTTCGAAAAATTACGAAAATGTCACTCTACTCAAATTTTTAAAATTTAATCTGGACCATTGATTATATTGATCCAAGACTAAATTAGTCCCTTAAGACTATGAATTAATTATAGACTATATTAAACATTATTCTTTTTAGAAAATACCAAAGTTGACAAACATATCTGAAGATAATGTTACACTCAAAAAATATTTAAGTAAAAAATTAACCATTTTGATTTTTTGTTATTTACGTCTTTCCAAGAAGAAAAAAACATTCGAATTGTTCACTGATATTGCATACCTAAAGATAAATAATGGGTTTAATTTATGAAAATGTATCGAAGTTGTTACATTTTGTGTATATCTAACTTTGAAAACTACCATTTAATGTATAGGTGAGCATGGTACCAGAACCGGTACCGGTACCGATTTTACCAAATACCGAATTTGGTTTAAAGACGGTACCGAATACCGTACCGAGTATTCATATACGGTATCAGTACCGGTACTTATTCTACCTAGTTTTTTCGGTACTAGTACCGAATACCGAATCCCGATGCCGGTACGGTTCGGTATTTTTGGTACCCATGCTCACCTCTAATTTAATGTACCGAAGTTTCAAAATTTATCATTTAGTGTACCATGACCTTTAATAGTAGGTTACTAGTTGGTCACTATATTTCTCGATACACTGAATGGTAGATTTTTAAAACTTCGGTATATTAAACTGTAGTTTTCAACAATAATTTTGTATTAAAAAATTAATCAAAATAAGAAAATTACTTGTTACTTACCCATAAGTTTTTCATAAACTAAACAGTATATTTTAAAACTTTAATATATTAAATAGTAATTTTTAAAATTAGATACACATAATAATAAAAATAATAAATTAGATAATTTTTTGAAATTAAAACCGTAAATAGTTCACACTAAGAGTAAACGGTGTGGGGAAGGTGGTGGGATGGGGGTGAGGTATAGTGAAGGGGTATCCACACCATGTAAGTGTGGTAGGAAAATTTGGGGGTGAGTATCACATGGAGGGGTGTGTATTTGTGGGCCCCATTTATTACTTCTCTCACATTAATATTATTTATTTATTTATTGGTAGTGTGATATTTGATGTAATGTAGAGTGACCACTACATAACTGAGTGGTGGGTTGAGTGCTGGAAAAAAAAACTGATGTGGCGGTGTGGTGATATGTGAGGGTTACAAACACTCTTAGTCACTAAACGGAAAAAAAGAAATTAAATATATATTTTTTCCAAATTTAAAGTGGCCAATAAATTGGAGTCACTCATGAATTGAGACATAGTGACAAAAATAGTCTTCATTCTTCGCACTGTCCAATTACTGAGTTAATGAGGTTAGTGACCACAATATAGTGGTCATTGTTTTCGAAAATTAGAGACAAAAATGTGACCATTAGCTATTTACGTGAGTTAGGAAAATAGTGATCGAGTTCAAGCATTTCCTTATATTTTAACTTCTTAGAGTTGAACTTTCCGAGAAGAACAACTATTACCATTCATTACTTGAAGAAACCAATCTTCTATCGGTCCTAATTACCATAAAAGAGACAAACTAACAGCAGCTGTAGCAGATATAATATTGTTTTTAATGAGCAAGAAATACAGCAAATAAAGTTTGACTAGACTAACTAATACAAGCTTTTGACTAGAATCAGTTTCCATTTCTTGTGCTACACTAGAGGTTGAATTATGAGATTTATAATTATCATGATCAAAGCTTTGCTAGTATAACTTCTCATCTCTCTATCTCTCTCTCTCTATATATATAAAAATATATATATCTTAATTTATTTCTCTCTGCTCATAACTAATGTAAGAGCATAGATAGGTATTACCTGAATACTTAATTATAAAGATGAGAAGAAATATAGAAGGAGAAATAATGTCGTGTAAGAAAGATATAGAAAACGGAGTATAAGGCGTGATCTTACATGGTGTCTTCAATTCAGCCTTGCCATAGTATCACCGTGAACAACAATGGCATATGAAGATGCCAACCACCGCCACCATGTACCGTCTCTTCCTTTGTTTCGCCTCCTTCCTCCTCCACTCTTTCTCCGCCACCGATGACGCTTCCGTCATGTCTGAGCTCCTCACCTCCCTCTCCCCTCCTCCATCTAACTGGAAATTAGATGGCAATGATGACTTCTGTCCCTGGGATGGAATTAAATGTGACAACTCTAAATGAGTCACTAACATTAATCTTGCTTCTAAATCCCTCACCGGAAACCTCCCTCCGGCCTGAATCAGCTCTCACAGCTCAAAACCCTCTCCCTCCAACGTAACTCCCTCTCCGGTTCCTTACCCACCTTAGCAAACCTAACTCTCCTTCTAGAAGTATCCCTCGATAGCAACAGTTTCAGTTCTATTCCCCAAGATTTCTTTTTAGGTCTTACTAGGCTGCCGAGTTTTTCCATCTCCAACAACGGTGATTTGACTCCATGGATTCTTCCCAATCATCTCACAGAGAGTACCAATTTGCAGACTTTCAAGCGAGTAACGCAAGTATAATGGGTTCAATCCCGGACATCTTTAATAGTTTCCTTAATTTGAAAAGTCTTTGGCTATCTCACAACAATCTCACAGGAAACCTACCCAAGAGTTTTGGTGGATTGATAATTCAGAATCTTTGGCTAAACCATCAACTCTCCAGGCTTTCTGGTATGCTTGATGTGCTTTCCTCTATAACAGAACTCTCTCAAGTATGGTTGCAAGCTAATGCTTTCACCGGTGCTATCCCCGATCTTTCCATGTGTACTAATTTGTTCGATCCACAACTCCGGGATAATCTGTTAACCGGAGAAGTTCCTCGTTCTCTGACATCCCTCCCTATATTAGCAAACATTACATTAGGAAACAACTACGTACAGGGTGCATTGCCTGAGTTTGCCACTGGTTTTGATGCTAACCTTGGAATCGAATTTAACAATTTCTGTTTGCCTAGGCCGTGAACTTGTGATCTTCAAGTGACAACACTCCTTGAGGTCGCTAGAGCAATTGGGTATCCAATGTCATTGGTGGAATCGTGGAAAGGAAACGATGCTTGCCAAAGATGGACCTTCATTACTTGTGATTCTTCCGGAAAAACAATTTTTTAAAAGGTGAATTTAGGATGTTTAAAGAAGAGTTTTATATCCCGGGTTTTCGAGTTCTGCTAGAAAAAGGCGGCAAGGACATAAAGTAAGTGAAGTTGCAAGCCTAAGCCAAGAAGGTACTTCGCTAAGCAAAAGTTTTCCAGTACCATTTCACCGGCCTTTGCATATTTGACTTCTTTACGAAGTTTAACTTTAAACGATAACAATCTTGTGGGTTCTATCCCTCCATATTTGACATTAATCCCCAATCTTCAACTTTTTGATGTATCTAGATAACAATAATTTATCTGGTCCTATACAAGAATTCCCAAAAACAGTGAAATTTTTACGTGATGGTAATCAGTTTTTAGGTCAAAACATTCCTACCGCACCCATCGGCCCACCTCGTTCCGCAAAAGGGTCATCTGTTTTTGCTGGTATGATTGTCAGGATTGTTTTTGGTGTTCTTATTTTCATTGGGATTGTGTTGTTTGTATCTTTCAAATGTTGTGGAAAAAATAGATACCAAAAGTGTGCCAATGTTGAGAATCTAAAAATGCATGTTTCTGAAGGTGGGAATGTTGAAATCTCCTTCCAAATTCTTCAACAAGTCACTAATAAGTTTAGTGAAGATAATATTTTAGGAAAAGGAGGATTCGGAGTTGTTTACAAAACGATGGAACCAAGATTGCAGTCAAGAGAATGAAATCGAGTGTCATGGGGAACAAAGGGCTAAATGAATTTCAAGCCAAGATTGTTTTTCTTGCAAAAGTCCGACACCGACACCTTGTGGCTCTTCTTGGCTATTGTATCAATGGAAATGAACGGCTTTTGGTCTATGAATACAGGCCATAAGGAACTTTAAGTCAACATTTGTTTAAATGGAGGGAACATAAGACACCTCCTCTAAATTGGAAACAAAGAGTTTCAATAGCTTTGGATATGGCACGAGGGATCGAGTATTTGCATAGTTTGGCACAATCGAGCTTCATTCATCAAGACTTAAAGGCTTCTAATATTCTTCTTGATGATGACTTGAAAGCAAAGTTGCAGATTTTGGTTTGGTTAATGTTGGGGAGATAATCACTTCACCTCAATAATCAAACCTGACTATTGAAATATATAGGATTTGATGATAACCAAACCATACATTTAGTATGACTTAGAATGCTTTTCAAACATGTGTTGTTTAAATCAGACTTAAAGAAATCTCTAAGTATGAAGTATCAGTTGAGGATCAGCTAAGTATTAATTATCAGCCGAAGGACATCAACTAAGGATAGCCGAGAAGAAAAGATCAAGTGTAGAAGACCATCAGCCGAGGAATTACAAGGATCAGCTCAGCAATAACTTTGATCAGCTGAGCGCTTACAACCATTAGCTGAAGGATTACTCTAATTAGCTGAGCAGTGATATTGATCAGCTGAGCGAATCATTTGGCCAGTTGAGGCCATCTCACATCAACTAAGTAACTTTATAACACTAAGCTTTTGTTTTCCATAAGCTTATCACTCTGAATGATCAGCTGAGCATCTTTGATCAACTGATCATCTAGGTTGATTAGCTTACACCTCACCTAAGTCTTACAGTTGGTTAGCTGAGCATTTCTATGATCAGCTGAGCATCTATTAGCAGTTGAGTCCCTATTTTGATCATCTGATCATCTTTTCCTTAGGTTGAGCAAACTTATAGTTACAGTTTAGTACATTTTGTCAGCTGAGTCGTGAAAAATGCTATATCAGCTTACTGTTTATTTTGTATTTATTCTTAAGTCAAAGACAGAACATGTGTTGTTCTATTATGCCTTTATATCTTTCTTTGTAAAAGTTGAAATCACTTTTTGGATCAAGTACGAGACAATAAGGATCGATCTTATCATCTGAAAAATAAGAAAGATACTTTAGAAGAAGAAGATCTTGAAGATTTGCTTCAACAACTAAGTATGACTGACAACTCTATACTTAGTAAGGTCAAATCTGAAAGAAACATGGCTGTTGATAAAAGTACAGTCATGGAAAGAGAAATTTAAAATTCTAAAACAAAAGGTATGAGATTTAATATTATTATATTGTGAGTGGGTTGCACTTTTTCAGAAAAGTACATTTATTTTATTCAATCATTGATTAAAGTAAGTTTACTTTTTACTCGCTAACTTTATAATTAAAATGTCATTTTTCTTAGTCATTTGTGTCTCCTTCCTCTTAGCTAACCGGATGACAAGCTTCTATATATACCCTTGCATGTTGGACATGCAATACCTTATACATTGAGATCTACACAACTCTCAAAGAAATATTCTAGAAGCAAGTTCAAACTTTTAAACAAGAACAAGTTTTTAGAGTTAACATCTTTTGTGTAAAATCAAACTCGTTCATGTGTTAAATTTTATTTACATTAGTTATTTAGAAATAGCTTGTTTATGTGTTAGACAAATTAGTTGACACTTTCTATTGTACTTAGAGTTTTCGTTTCTAGTACATATAATTCTTTATTCGTATCAATAAGAATTATATAAAGGTATAACTGTGTATATTTAATTTTAAAAAATTAGAATTTGTATTCAATTCACCTTCTATAAATATTTGTTGTTGCTTACTAAACGTGAGACTAACACTTAGCGACACACACTCTCTCAATCATAATTAAATCTTGCGGCTGTAGCACCTATCTTGGGTTTGGTGCCCTAAATTCCAACTTAAATGCTCTTCCTATCTTTCCAATGTTCATAGTTAGTCCCTCTTTTAGTACTTATCATGTTTTAACACGTAAAAGAAACTTAAATTAACACAAAAATTTCATAATTTCATTAGTAATACAATTATTTCATTAACAACAAAACGGATATTACAATGGAGGTTTAAAGGATAGTCAAGGGAGCTATGAACTATGGTCAGGGGCGGACCCAAGGGTAAGAGAACTGTGGCACGGGACATCATCCAATTTTGTTCGCGTAGTGTAAATTTCGATTTTGCGTAGTGCAAATTTCGATTTTTTCAAGACAGTGCTACCATCCATTTCAAATTTTAGGTCTGGCGCTACCATCCATTTTAAATCATGAATAAGCCCCTAACGATGGTTAAAG
>JAUEJL010066768.1:0-17306 GCA_032274825.1 Drosophyllum lusitanicum | reverse complement strand
TGAGCCGTAGTTTTTGTAATACTGATATTTTGGTTTATGGTTGACTTGGAAAACCATTTGTATTTATTCAGTTGTAAATACTAGTTGTATTTTCTATCGCTTCCGCAGTGTTTTCAAAAATGAAAATTTTGGGTCAAAAATACGGTGTTACAGAAGCAGATTAAAAGGTAATTAAGGCATTGTTTTCAAGGATTAAGCTTATGATGTCAATGATTAAGATATTATAAAGACTAGTGCAGAAATCCATCCATCTTTTCATCACATTCAAATCTGGAAAACACAATCTAACCGTGTCTTTTTGGTGTAAGAGATTCTAAAGATAGAAAATGTGAATTAAGGGGGCTAATCAAAGGATTAAGGTTTCCATGTCAAGATTGAAGCTTAATAAGCAACTTTCCAACGTTATCTAGCATTCCAATAAAGTTTTTATCTCTAGATTAAAGGTTAGAAACTTTTACATCCTTATGTTCTTATGTTTTTAGAGAAAAAAAGTCGAGATTAGCTTAAATTAATGATTTCCATTGCATGTTATGTTTTTAAGTTAATTTGGTATTCGAACACCTACTAGAACATATAAAAGTGATTGCATGTGATTATTTTGAGGAGTTATGATGTTTATATGAGATTAGAAAGCTTGAAATTCAAATCTGGGTTTGTGATACACTCCTATGGCCTTAGAGGTCCCTTCTTACGGCCATAGGGATGGTCTGAAGTGCACACTAACTTTGTTTTATTACTAAGTGCCATAATGATTGGAGTTTTTTTTGAAGCAACAATATATTATATAAAACTAATTTCTTACAACCACTAATTTATCACTCTATAAGCTATAGAATGGATATAATTAGTTCATCAAAACTACAACCACCCAATACTAACATTTCATACTAACATTACATACTATATAAAACAAAATACCAACCATTAAACCACATGTTTTGCTATGTCATGGAAAAGTTAACTACATTGACCATTTGATTTCATTCTTCTTTTTGCACCTCCTTCTCAACCATGGAAACATCAACAATTGAGAATCCACCAAACACTCTTCCAATGTTTTCTTTTTCTTTTTGAAAGTAAGTTCATTCATGTACCTCAAAATAGTATATAATAATGCCCTCGAAGTCACTACTCATAACAACAATTTTGAAGATGATCCAAGACTTGATCCAGCCATGTATAATTCCTCAAGATTATTAGCACCATTGAAGTTTACCCCCATCATTTGAAGAATTCCTTGCAACCACTTGCTACCCTTGTACACTTCACTAATGTGTGAGTTATTGTTTCTTGCTCATCTATGCATATAGGACACAATACAGATGGAACGTCAACTCCTTTGTCTGCTAATTTTGTTAGAACAAGTAACCTATCTCAATTAGCCCTCCAAGAAAGTATATTTATCTTATTTGGTTAAAGCTTTGACCAAAAAGTTTCTTTATGGTGGTGAATATCATGTTGCAAAGATACTCGAGACAAATCATTTAGCAAAGCTTGAATTTCCCCACCCAATATTACCTTTACATGACCAAAATACTCATTTTTCCAAATCCACTTTGATCCACCTAATATCCAATTTCCCCCACTAAACATAGTTTGTTTGACACTTTATTGAATATTCTCGGATAAACCTCTTTTAATACCGAGGAACCTAACCAATTATCTAACCAAAAATGTGTTGATAACCCATCTCCCACCCTTACTTTGAAAAAGGATAATAACATAATCCCCATTGACTTTAGTTCTTGCCCAGCTTTAATAACCCCCCCCCCCTTTCTAAAAAAACCAACCCCCCCTTATGACATCTTCATTAAACCTACCTAATAATACTTTTGATCACCAGAACCTATAAAGTTCTACCTTCCTTTTAAAATCTGAACCACCACTTTCCTTACAAACTAAGATTGTAAGAGTTCAAATCCCTGTATCCAATCTCCCCTTTCAAAATTTGAGATCGTGGACTCCCATTTAACCCAAGCAATTTTTTTAATATTTAGTTCTTGTAACGTCCCTAATTTTTTTAATAAAATGATAGTAATCATTCCCAAAATCAGGGTGTTAAAACAGTTGGAAGCATTTGAAAGTCTAGTAATTGAAAACACTGTTGTCACGCCGAGGCCTTTCCCTCATCCTTACCCGAGGTACCCGAAAGGAAAAACATCAACGGTTAACCGTAAAGCTTAGTGAGCTCACACAAGACATAAACCTTATATCAGATAGCACACACCGTAAGTATAATACATCACATCACAATGCACCTCATCATATTAGCATATATGGTTCCCTTGATCTCGATGCCCACCAACACTTAACAACTGCCTCACTCTAGTGTAATTGTCCACCTGACCTTGATGTCCACCAGCATCTAACAGTTGCCTCGCTCCGGCATAATGGTCCTTGACCTTGATGCTAGATAACCCCCTCAGTTATCGATTCACATCATAATAATCAACAACACATAAGTACACACGTAGACAACACATAAAACGGTTACACAAATACGTAATCTCACAGACGGAGAAGTAGTACAACGGTAAACTTGATAGCACCGATTTAATAAGCGTGAGTTGTCCCCCAAACGATATCATTCCTTTCTTCCATGAACCCATCTTGGATTTGAATTTTTCTACCACTTTATCGTAGTGTGAAATTTTCTTCATATTGACATTGATAGGCATCCCTAGATTTGAAAATATTTTATCTCCAATTCGGCATCCGATACGATTCGCAAAACGTTCAACTTCATTACTCTCCAACCCAATCCCAAAAAGACTACTTTTTTTCCAATTGATGTTTAAACCTGACGCCATTTGCTAGCATTTCAGAAGTGCCATTAAAATTTTCAAGTTTGAGAACTTTCATTTGCCAAAAAAACACCGCGTCATCAGCATATTGAAGATGTGAAGATCTTACCAAGTATTTTCCCACTTGCATTCCGACATACATTTGAGATTCACATGCCTCCTGAATCATGACATTAAGTCCTTCAACAGCGATTATAAATAGATATGGCGATAGTGGATCTCCCTGTCTAACTCCTTTCTCCACTTTGAATTAGCTCGAAGGAGAACCATGGATTAGGACTGATATATGTGATGACGATAAACATGCCTTCATCCACTAAATCCATTTCAACCCAAGCCTGTAACACCCCGTAGTTCAAAACCATGGTCTAGACCAATAACTTCGAAATCAACTTAAAACCATGGTGGAAGTTATTAGCAGCACATAACTTTGAACTTATAAGGTGCTTCTAATTTCCTTCATCTATCCATTAAGGTCAAGTTTTATTAAAGAAAATCCTTATTTGTGAATTTTAGTCGACTAAGGTCAGTAATTAATTGGGATACCCAATACGGGCGGGTATACCCGCAACCCGATGGTTATTTAGTAATGGGATACCCGACAGGATGAGACTAGGTATGAGATATGGTTTTATAATCGGGTATGGGACTTGGATCACCAATACACATAACATTACCATCCCTAAAAACCAAGCTATGTAAACACCATTGGTTATGAAATGAAGAAATATAAGCTACTCTAACCCGAAACCCCATATAAAATGATGAAATTGAAGTTGAAATTTTGTATAAGTGCCAATTATCGCCCTTGCCAAGCTTGAGTTATATAAGATCGAAGATTTGAAATGGATTTGGCATTTTTGGTGAGGCATTGCTAAGTATTTGAGAGACGGTGTCAATACTCAATACTCAATTGTTAACAGGGATGAGGTGACGCTCGATGAGTACGTGAGAGTTGAGACTTGATACTTGAGAGTTGAGTTAGTCGTTTAGGAATGAGAGACTTAGGCGATTATGGTTAATTGGTTATCTATTCCAAAACCAAATGACGTCTTTCCCTTCAATGTTTCATCCTACGACACACGTACACACGCATTTTAGTATTACTAATTTATTATTATTTCGGGCTGGGTCGGGTCGGAAACAATGTCCCACTCACTGCCACGAACTCGGAAAAATCCCCACCGCTCATCTTGACCCGTATATACTTGAAATCTCCTACCCTAACCAGCCCTGAATTTTTGGGTTTTGGTTTTTCTCACCAGGTTCAGGTTTCTTTTGTCATTTCTAGATACTAATTTGAATTTTAATATAAAATTGATTAAAGAAGAAAGTTAATATGATAATACGAGTAAAATTGTCTATAAAATTTAAAAGTATTATATAGAATGTTAACTTGTTAATGTGTAAAACATGGAACGTTTCAACGTCTCACTCGACATTTATATGAAGTCTCCTGGTCTTCTATTACAAATCGATCATTTTAGACCTCTAACCTGCAGTGAATCAATCATGGATTTTCTTACCGAAATTTCACATGAATCTTCATCTTCCTCATCCACTTATGATTATGACGCATTTTTAAGTTTCAGAGGTAGCGATACTCGTTATAATTTCACCGATCACCTTCACTCTGCCCTTCTGGATGCCACTATCGACGTGTTTTTGGATGATGATGATGAGATTCAAACCGGGGAAGATTTGAAACCTGAACTGGAGTGTGCGATTAAAGCATCCAGAGCTTCAGTTATTGTTTTCTCCGAAAATTACGCTTCTTCTACATGCTGCCTTGACCAACTGGTGCTAATCATGGAGCAACGTAAGTACTTCAACCAAATTGTCTTCCCTATCTTCTATCATGTTCAGCCCACGAATGTCAGGAAGCAACAAAGCACCTTCGGAGATGCAATCGCACACCATAAACAGAGGATGGAGGCAGAAACAAATGCAGAGAAAAAAAGTCAATTGGCTCGGAAGATGGAGAAATGGGAGAAAGCACTTACAAAAGTTGCTGATATAAAAGGATTGGAAGCGAATGGCCGGTAATTAAAAGCTTTCTTCCTCATAGGCTCATACTTCTAAAAAACTTTTGCTCAATTTTGCCTAATTTGTATATAATCTGTTTACTTTACCCCATTGATATTCCATTGATTTTGAATCGGAACCCTAGAAATTTAGTAAAGATCATCACATGGTCGTGATTGAAATCTGTTCCAGGCGAGAGACAGTACTTATTGAAGGAATTGTTAAAGAGATCAGTAACAGATTAGATCTACACAAAAGAAGTACAATTCCAAAACTAATTGGGATGGAGTCTTCAGTTAGAAAAATCACTTCATTCTTGAAAGATAGGTCCTCCAGTATCACTGAAATCCTCACAATATGGGGGATGGCTGGGATTGGGAAGACATATTTGGCAGACTATATTTTTAAGTTGCACTATCAGGAATTTGAAAGAAGCTGCTTTCTTCAAGATATCGAAAGCAGGTGTAATCAACAAAATGGATTGCTTGATTTACAAAAACAGCTCCTTAAAGACATTCAAGATGGAAGTTGGATGGAGATACACAATGCTGATGCGGGCACCTCAAAGATTGAGAAATCACTTCTTAGGAACAGAACTCTTCTCGTTCTTGATGGTGTTAATAAGTTTGAGCACTTGAATGTGTTGATTGGGACAAAAGGTCTTCATCCAGGAAGCAAAATCATAATAACAACTGAAAATGGATCACTAGCAGAAAGCTGTAGGTTGTTTGAAACAAAAGTTCCACCAAAGCATACGAAGCACTTGCTTCAAGGCTTAAATGATATGGAATCACTACAGCTATTAAGTTGGCATGCCTTTGGACGCAATGAACCCAAAGAAGATGACAAAAAGGAGGCAATAAAGGTTATAAAATATTGTAAAGGACATCCATTGGCTCTTAAGGTTTTGGGCAGTTCTTTACGTAGTGAAGACGCTACATGGGAGGACATTTTAGAACCATTAATAGGGAGTGAAATAAATCCTGATATTAAAAATGTCCTAAAATTAAGTGTTGACTCTCTGCCATATGAAAAGGACAAGGAACTCTTCAAGCACATCGCTTGTTTTTTCGTTGGAGAAGATAGAAAGTTAACTGAGGAAGTATTAAAAGCTTGTGGTGTATGCAATTCATCTGGGATCAAGAATCTCGTCATTAGATGCCTTCTGACAGTAGGTCCATCTAATAAATTGATGATGCATCGACTTCTTCAAGACATGGGGAGAGATATAGTCCATCAAGATTCACCTAAAAAGCCATGGAAGCGTAGTCTAATATGGCATCGTGAGGAGTGTGTGGACGTGTTGCTAAATAGAAAGGTAACCCCCGAGTATGCCCACTATATATATGTAAGCCTGGGTTATTCTGTATTAACTATATACAAATAACTTCTTGTTAAATTTGTTATTTCTTTTATGCTTAGGGAACGCCAAAGATTCACGGACTTGCCCTTGACATGAAAACAATCGAGAATGAGGCACTGGGATCATGTTCTGCCAATACGTGGATGTTTGGATCTAGGTCAATTCTTTTACTCAATTGGGTCCACATATTTCTCTCGGCTATTTCGTGGTTATTTGGTTGGGTTTTGGGAACAAAAAAAGGTGGCTTTGAGACACATGCATTTAGTGATATGTGTAACCTAAAACTACTCCAATTAAACTATGTACAACTCGATGGATCCCTCAAGAATTTTCCTAAAGGTTTAAGATGGTTGTGCATGCATGGATACCCTTTTACGTATATAACTTCAGAATTACACATGGAGAATATGGTTGCTCTTGACATGTCCAATAGCAATCTAAAACAACTCTGGAGGAAGCCCAAGGTACTACAATCAAAGCTTTTACTTTCTTGTTCAGCTTGTGGTTATCTTTGTAAAACTAAGTTGTTTCTTTTATTTATTTTCAATCTAACAGTTGCTCAGGTCATTGAAGTTTCTTAATCTCAGTAGTTGTCATGAGCTTGTTAGTGTGGGCCACTTCTCTGGGCTCCCTCTACTTGAGAGGTTGATACTCACAAGTTGTACAAGTCTGGTTGAGATATGTGAATCGATTGGGAATTATTGCGATAAACTTGAAGTCATTGATATAAGCAACTGCGTAAAGCTGAAAAAACTTCCCAAAAGCATAGGGAAGTTAACGAACCTTAGAGAACTATCAAAAGATGGCTGTTCAGATCTTGATGAAGTTCCTTGTGAGAGAAAGGATATGTAGTCATACAAGTGCTTGAGGCTAACAACGTTAATGTAGAACCCCATGTGTCTTCCTCTGCCATTTTGGAGTTCTGTTGAGAAGTATCTAGACCATTCTGATTTCTATACCAAGCTCATAGTAATGAAATAGTAAATCGTCTAACGATCCTTTCTTAAGGGTATTAGTGGCAGGGGTTGGTGATGATGCTAAGGCAGGAAACGGCTATTTGAACTGTGGCTTTTTCATTTACTGTTTGATGGCAGTGGTTATAGGAGAAGAGAGAGGGACATAAGTTTTTATGCTAAATCAGAATTTTGGATTATATTAATTGTATATGTAATCATGATAGGATATATGGATATGTATAGTGTAAACATTACTTAGATTAAACTAACTTAACCCAGCCTCATGACACACTATACAGTCCATGGTGAGTGATGGCTTCACTGTTTTGAGTCCGTTTGATCATAATAACAATCAATCACAAGTGTTTAATTCACTGTTACTCTAGCCTCTATTCTGAAAAATTGACTCACGCTGTTAACAAACTCTACCACATTGTCACTAGAATTTTGGGGTTCTGTTCATTTGCTCTCAGGAATTTTTTTCACAATTAATACAATTTTTTTAAAAATTAACAAAACTAAGCCTTTTTTTTCCTTTTTCAATTATACTATATTCGGGAAACAAAAAGTCGGGAAGTTAGTGAATTTTAAATAGTTCTCGACTTTTCAAAACTCGGTTTATGCATTTACAGTGATAGTCAATGGAGAAATCGATAAAAATAAGGTCGCAACCTTTGAAAAGTCGGACCAAGCGTGTGTTGTAAACTCACTTCAAAAGCTTTGAATATTAGTGGTTGAGATGGGTAGCAGTACAATAAAGGTGGACCATAGGAGTTTTGAATTTTAGTTGTCTCCATATATAGCTTGTCAGTGTGCCATGTGTGCCATGTGAAGAAAGGATCCAACTTTTGAAAGATCCGACCTTTCAAAAGTCGAACAAGAGTACAGTGTCATCAATTCTAGTGGTTGTCATCAATTCTGGTTAGGTGGATGGGTGGCATTAATAGACCCGACTTTTTAAAGGTCGTTTTTTTCCTACATAAACCGGCCACTCCATTTCAATCAAAACCACCAAAGCATCAAACACTCAAGCAACCATTTCAATCAAAACCACCAAAGCTTCAAACACTCGAGCAAAATTTGTGCAGATTTCCTTCCTTCATACACTTCGAAATTTCAAATTTTCTTTTTCACTTTGAAAAATAGAGAATGTTGGTATTACTTCAGGTCTAGCCAATCAAGAGTTGTTATTTTTAGAGACGAAACACATGGCGTATCATTTATTTCACAAACAGTTAACTAATACTGCAACGTTAAAAATTAGAAGAGCCGACCGGAAATTTTGATGCAACATATTCGTGCAGTCGGCTTTGGTGGTGTATTTGACTGTGGTTACAAGTTAGTTGACCATAGTCTTGTAACCATGCTTGTTGGAAGATGTCGTCCTGAAACCAACACCTTTCACGTACCTATTGGAGAGGTTACTGTCACCCTCCAAGACGTACAGGTATTGTGGGGTTTACGAGTTCAGGGAGATGCGGTAACGGGGAAAGAAGAGAAGTGGACTTACGAAAAGTCCTATGAGATGTGCGTTCGGTTGCTCGGGTTTGCACCACAATCCGGTTATTTTAGAAGCGGTCGGATGAAAGCGAGATATTTACGAGATCATTTAGAGACCGCATTACTAGAGATCGCACCTGATTATATGTGTATACAAAAAGCCCAAGTGTATATACTACTTCTACTAAGTGGTGTTATTTTCCCCGACACATCATACACCACTATACAAATGTTTTTGTTACGTTTAATAGAAGATTTAGATAAATGTAGTAGAATAAGTTGGGGGAGTGCTGTTCTAGCCTGTGTGTACAGAAACCTTTGCAAAGCTACATCACCGGAAGCATTTGAAATTTTTAGTCTGCTGACGCTTTTGCAGCTATGGGCTTGATGTAGGTTGCCAGCCACTTCCCCAAATGTACAAAATGTTGATTTTGCTGGCAAACCGTATGGTGCTAGGTATGTAAAAACGTATTTATTTATTCATTAAATTATTTAAACTTAAAAATTTATTTTTACAAAATTAGTAATAAAGAATATTAAATAATCTTTACAAAATTGTGAAGGTGGAACCACTCTCTTAGTTTCGGACAAACACCCTCGAACATGTTAGTGGGGATTTGTTCTATCCTGCATGCATTACAAGAGATGAGATACTGTGAGTTTATATAATATAATATGGATTATTTAATTGTTAACGTGGTAGCTAAAAATATTAAACTATTATTTTGCAGTTTATGTGGACTCCTTACGACGGTGTTCTCGGATCACTGTCAGATATTTGTAGAAGTGATCAGAGAAATTGGGTGTGTGATACATATATAATATTTTGGAAAGTTGTTAAGGAGTGTCTACCCACTAGGGTAATGAGGCAATTTCATTTACTCCAACCAATTCCCAACCACCCAATCTCAAGTGTAGCTGAGCATAGAAAACTACACAATGTCATACGTCGAGGGAGCACGATAAAAGACCGGAGGAATGTTCATCATACCCAAATAAACCGATGGAATAATCGTGTACTATATTCCATTCAGGGGGAATTCTCCCATGTTCCGTTAACGGTTGACGGGTATGTGGATTGGTACTGGCCTCGTACCGTACTATTTATTACCAATCCAGGGCCAGGTCATGATCATTCCTACCGGTTTTATAACCTTGGAGGAAATCTTGAGATTGCAATAGGTAAATATATAATTATTAATACCTACTTCATACTTGATTGTAATATTTATTAATAAAAATACTAACATATAAAGTATACATAGGTTGACGGTATTAGCCGGATATATCAAGAAGTGGGGAACGTCATTGGAAATGAGCCACAAATTCCGCCGTATGTACAAAATGTTTACGATATATCTCAGCGGTATTTACATCTTACCCATGCAGTTGAACATAGGCATTATCGGTCTACACATGTGGTAGAAGACGATGTCCCCATTGTTCCCCCGGTTATAAACCGAATACAAAGAGTGCCTAGACAAGGGAATAGGTGAGGTGGGCGTAGGCTTCATGATGAAGTTGGTCCCTCCTTCAAACCAGGGTCAGGATGGTTCTTTTCATCATGATGAAGCCGGCCCCTCGAACTAGAGTCAATATGGATCTTTTCATCATGAAGAAGTCCGTAGTGGTTCAAGTTATCATGTTGGGATAGGTGAACCTAGTGGGCCATATATGAATTTTCAACATGGTGAACCAAGTGGGTCAAATATGCAATTTCAATTTCAACATGGTGAACTAAGTGGTTCAAATATGCAGTTTCAACAAAGCATATTTGATTTAATTCCAATATATGACACCACCTCCGCATTCGACGTTTCAATCTCAGGAATCTCCACGGTTTGATAACATATTTGATAATTGTTATCAACCAAGCCCACATTTTGGTCAAAATATAAATATACAAATTTCTCCCGTAAGTTTCGGGGGGTTTCATATTAACGAACCATGGATTGAATATGAAACACATGAGGAAGACAGGCAGACCAGTAGGTAATAGAAGAGCACCTAGTTGTGATACAGGAGGTAGACTAGGTCATCATCATTAGAATTTTTTAATACTTTATTTAAGTTGTATTTATTTATTTATTCAAGAATATTTTAATACTTGATTGATTGATTTATTTATTTATTCAAAAATATTTATTTATTTATTCAAGAATATTTTAATACTTTATTTATTTATTAATTTTTATAAAAAAAACCCTAAATTAAAACACATAATATTATTTCACAATGTAACACAAATTTATCTAATTGGTCAAATAAAACTAGACGTCTAAACGGTAAAATTCCCCTACTCCCAAATAACGGTAGCTATATAAGTCACGAGCCATAAGTCTTCGATAATCCAGAGCGGATTGATTAGGATCTACGCCTTCATCTAGGCATACTCTTTTTCTTTGAACCAACTTATGAATGAACATGCAAAGAAACACACCCGAGTCTTCAACTTTACCTTGAGGTACGTCCTTGGCATATATATATTTAATAGTTGGTGCAGGGGTGTTAATGCGACCAAATATCAAACTCTGCTGAAATGCGGTCATTACTTGTGACCAATGTTTTAGGATTGCTTTAAGTTCTTCAAAATTGATAGAACGCCGACTACTAGAATATAAGATTGTTTCAGGAGTAAGAAGATTCATCTAAGCAAGTAACCAATTATTTTCATTTACATAAAATGGGATAAATACCACATCAACATCCGACTAGGCTGGGTATGGTGCATAATTTCCATTTGCATATTTAACATCTGATGCTGTAGGTGGAAGTAGTAGAGAATCAAATTTAGTTGGCATTATTGTCCAACGCATCTGTTGTGTACTTCTAGTACGTTGGTTTTCCTGTTATCGCAACAAGCGTTTAATCCAACCGTCCATATGTTGTAATTTTTTTTAATTATTTTAGCTTAAGGATTTTTTAATTAAAACTGAAAATTAAATAAAATATTACGTACCATGGTCCATAAAACACTGCTAAAAAACTTACCCACAAGTAAACTCCAAAATTCTCTAGGTCTGTACACGGCCAAATAATGCAATATCACAAAATGTATCATTCTCGTGACTATCGCCACCAAGGTAAAACTAGACACTCTGCGCCCACCCCATCTCAACAACTACATCATTCATGATTGGCTTGGGATTATCTAGCAACATAAGCCTAGGTGCGGTACTTTCCCTCATAAATCGCTTCCTAGAACATCGCAACCTACGTGTAGTTGGAAACGCTGGCTCTGAGTGATAATCTTCCTCGTGGACCTTGTCATCTCCATTCGCTTCTTCATCATCCAACTCATTCCTCATAAGTTCGATTGTATCTTGTACCTCATTAACTTGTAGTTGAAGTTCTATCGGTCTTTGACGTCGATGGTTCATCTTTGGATGATCAAAGATTAGTAAAATTGGTTTTGGTTACTTTGGCTTGAAAGAGATCAAGCCATCTCTATTTATAGATAGAATTTTAAAGTTACCGGGATTTCAAAAGTCGGTAACTTTTTACTACAATTTGACTATACACAAGAATCTGTGTATAAGAATCTGACAAAAATTTACCGGGATTTCAAAATTCGGTTAATTTTACTACGATTTGACTATACACAGGAATCTGTGTAAGAGAATCTGACAAAAAGTTACCTGGATTTCAAAAGTCGGTAACTTTTTACTACGATTTGACTATACACAGGAATCTGTGTAAGAGAATCCGACAAAAAGTTACCGGGATTTCAAAAGTCGGTAACTTTTACTATAATTTGAACCTATAAATGCATACCGGGTTATGAATCTCATCCAAAAACTTAAACGAAATAAACATTCTGACAACAATTTTATTTATACAATATGGTTTTGAATCGTCCGTTTATTATGAACCTGTATTGGGGTGGAAACCTACAATACGAGAATAGTCAGGTGTTGTGTGATGAAGCTACCAGAAGAAGTTCAATTGTCTTCACAGACAAGCTAAATTATGAAGATTTTGTTGAGTTGGTATAGAGATATGTTGGGGTCACAATGGAAGTGTTCCACTTAAAACTCTATTTATGTTTTGAATTTCAAGGTATTTCAAATGTTTATGAGATATTGGGTGATGAGAGCTTAGAAGCATTATACTACGTAACAGGCCTCCAGGAAAATTACTTGGGTAATAATATAGTGAGGTTGGAGTATATTGTGCCACCAGCACAACATGTCGGGTTTGTCGAGATGCTCTAAAATTTCACTGTATCAGAATCAACTACTGCCCCTTTAGATGTTCATTAACATGGTTCAGTGCAATATCAAGATTTTGATGTGGCCGGTGCATCCGCATCTACTTCCCCATTAGATGGTTATACAGAACCACTACTATGGGTGGTTACGAGACCTTTGAGACATCTGACGGTGGATTTGACGGATCCGATGAATCTAGATCTAAAGTAAGTGAAGAGACGATGATGGTGGTGGTGGTGGTGGTGGTGGTGGTGATGATGATTATGATGATGAAAGCGCACATGTAGAGTACGGTACTTCATTTTCTTTTCACAATTTTGGTCAATGGGACAAGAACCCAGGCACAGAGGTTGATAATACAAGCCCTATATTTGATGAAGAAGACAAAATGGATTTTTGGAATGGAGAGGCCCAAAATGATATTCGGGTTGGTATGTATTTCTGTAGCAAAGAAGAGCTGATATATGTTCTTAGAAGGTGGAATATAACCCAGAATAGGGAGCTTGTGGTTGTTGAAAGCACACATTCATTATGGAGAGTTGTTTGCTACACTAGGAACAAAAGAAACAACAAACACTACTTCTGACACACCACCCTGCAAATGGTGTGTCCGTGCAATAAAATAGAAGAAGCAACAATTGTGGCAAATAAGAAAATGGGTGGCTGTTCACAATTGCTATGGGACAGTGCTTGGTAAAAACAGTAGAAGTTTAAAGTCGTCCATTATTGCCTCTCATATCTTGCACTCGATTCGTGCAGATATCGCCTACCCTGTCAAGCAAATCCAAACTGATATTAAAAACAATTTGAATGTTGATATATCATATATCAAGGAATGGAGGGCAAGAAAGAAGGCAATAGAGAACATATATGGGAGTTGGGAAAGCAACTTTGAGGAGTTACCAAGGTACGTTGGGGCTTTAATATCATCAAACCCAAAAACAGTCGTTCAATGATTGCATCACCCAAGTAGCTCGTCCAACGCTTTTGTCTTTAAATATGTTTTTTAGGCTTTTGGACCAGATATCCAAGCATTTAACCATTGCATCTTGATGATTTGTGTGAACGGGACACATTTAAAGGGTTCTTACAGGGAAGCTGCTGACTGCCGTCACAAAGGATGCAAAGAACTACATTTTTCCACTCGCGTATGTCATTGTAGACGAGGAGATGGTAGAAAGTTGGTCTTGGTTTTTTGAGCACCTAAGGTGGTACATTGCAAATAACAATGATAGACAACTATATATGTTTAATTTTTTACAGACACAATGGTATTGTTAATGCAATGAACCATCTAGACGATTGGAATGAGCCATTGGCATATCACCGGTATTGTCTCAGACACGTCAAAAGCAACTTCATGAAGCGGTTTAAAAACTACAGATTAAAGAAACTTTGTTACGTGATGGGTTCCACGACTTAGAGGAGAAAATATAGGGAAGCCCTACGAGAAATGAAAGGGATCAACACTGATGCGTGGGACTATCTAAAAGAGATTGAAACCGCTAAATGGACGCTTCTACATGATACAAATCTTCGTCGTTGGGAAACCTTACGACAAATATTGTTAAAAGTTTGAACAATGTCTTCTAAGGAGCTAGGCTTCTTCCAATTAAAGCTTTAATTAATTTCACATTCAATTGAACTGTGCATCATTTTAGAAAACACAGGGAAATTGCAATGAACTGCGAGACTCCGCTACCCTCCATATGTGGCGTCTTTCAACCTCCGCGGCCAGTTTGCACAGCAGCATGATATTACCGAGTTCGACTACAGGGTCATGTCAAGGTTTCAAACTGACGGCACAGGTGGAAACGACTACACAGTTGAGTATGGTGTACGTGATTATACGTGTGGGAAGTGGCAGATGCAACACTTTCCGTGTTCACATGATATTGCCGTTTGTCGTCATAGGGGAGAAAACCCACACACACTTGTCAATAAAGTGTACACAACACGTACGTACAAGCGGCAATACCGTAGTGACTTTTCACCGCTTCTTTATGTTGCCTACTGGAATGACCTAGGTTGGAGAATTAGAGCCAACACATCACGATTATCAACCGGTAGAGGTAGGAGACGTACATGCTGGATACGTAACGAGATGGACGTTCATGATCCTAATGAGCCCGTTGTGAGAAAATGCGTATTATGCAAACAAACCGGACATAACAGAACCACTTGTCCAAACTCTCATCCTTAAAATTTGATACCAATCATGTTTAAGATTTATTTTAAATTTTTTTCGTCATTTGTATGTAACAAGGTTATTTATCTACATATTTTATGTATATCTTTTAAATTATATAGAACCTGCTAATTTTTACTAGATTTATTTTAAATTAATTTGTTTTATATATTGTATTTTAATCCAAATAAAAAAATTTACATGTGTTATGAGGCATATATTTATTTATTTAAGAATATTGTAATACTTTATTTATCTATTTATTCAAGAATATTGCAATACTAGATCACCATTATTAGTATTTTTTTTAATAATTTATTTAAGTTGTGTTAACTTATTTATTTATTTATTAAAAATTGTTATAGAAGAAGGTTAGTTTTTTAACACATATGTTAGTGTTTACAAACCCTAATTTTGCCAAATAAGTTAATTACCGACTTTTTAAAAGTCGGTAACTATGTTTTCTTGTCAGTTTTGTGACACTTGTCGTCAAAAAGCAGGAACCGACTTTTCAAAAATCGGTAACTTTAATTCCACATCACAACATTTGACACTTGTCATCCACTGCCTAAATCGAGTTTTAAAAATTCGGGAACTATTTAAAATTCACTAAGTTCCCGACTTTTGATATCCCGAATATAGAACAACTGGAAAAGAAAAAAAGGCTTAGTTTTGTTATTTTTTTTTAAAAATTGTATTAATTGTGAAAAAAAATCATGATGTATCTAATGTAAATATGTAATTTGATATTGAAAACTTGATGGATGATGTTTCTTCGGTGTGTTAATGAGATAATTAACCATGTATTTTGAAAACAAGCAATAAAATGTAGGGTTTTTTCTTTAGTCTTAATATACCTGTAAAACTCCAAGTTAGTAGCTTTAAATGCAATAATGAAGATTATATATATCCACTTACCCTTTGTTAATAAAATTTCATAATCACCTTGCTCGATCAAAGAGTTTTGCCTCGTACATATCTATTCTCTTGCTCCCAGCATGAATCTTTCATTTGTGGCCGGCTATCTTGCTGCCGGAAGAAATGAGGGAACCCGTATCTCCGGTCATGTCTACACTACGAACCCGTGTTTTTCTCTTCTATTACGGTGTTGTGTAGCAGGACCAGGAGTTAGTTGGTGTGAAGATATATGTTGGGTGAAAATCAACAAAAAAACAATGTTTTAAAAACCGGTTTTTTAATTTATCCGGTCTGCTTACCGGGTGTAGTTTTTTTTAACATATATGTATATATGTGTGTATACATATATATAATACTAATCTTGAACCCAAATCTTCCTCAATATCCTTAACTAATCTTCTAAGATTACTGATTTATCAAGAATTCAAGATTACATAATCTTTGGTTTCAAACACAGCTGACACTCTATCAAAGATTACATATTTCTAATTTCCTTACATAATCTATCAAATCCACAAAGAAATTACCTCATATATGCTATACATTACCCGAAATTTGCTTAGAAATTACCTTACATAATCTATCAAACCACAAAGAAATTACCTCAAATGGATCGGTATCGGCGGTGGCAGCTAACGAAGGTTGATCAAGGAGGAGGTGGCTGATGAAGCTGAAGGTCCGATTGGAGGAGGAGGCTGAAGATGCACACGAAAAAGAACTCCATTGAAGAGGAGGATGAAGGTCCGCTTAGAGGAGGAGGAAAGAAGTCTGCTATAGAGGCTACCTGACCAAATGAGATAGCATGAAGGTCTGATTTAGGGTTAAAAGTTTTTTTTAAATAGCAAACCGGGTTGATGGACCGCTGTCCGACCAGTTCAACCATTAACGGCCGAGTCACTCTGGGCCTGAAATTGCCAAAAAACCGCTATATGTCGACCCGCTTTAGAGGCCGGGTCCCGAGTCTTAAAACATTGCAAAACAAGATATACTATATATCATCTAACACTCTTCAGACGTGTTAGATGCTAGACTTGAGTAATAACTTTGGAAGTTATCGAGAAAGGTGTGTTTAAGCACATAAAATTAGAAATTTGGGATGATGCTTACGTTGGGAAGACCGTATTAGTATACTATTTCTCTTTTTTAATCAAACTATGTATTACATAAATTTCATTACTCGTAGAAGATATTATTTTTTTGAAACTTTACTATCAATATTTTTATTTCATTAATCAGTATCTTTTACGGGTCGCTAACCATATATATATATATATATATAGGGGAATGTTCATTTGAGAACCGTTTTTATTGCGAGAACCAATCTTAGCCGTTCATTTTGGA